>JASVEL010001756.1:0-142229 GCA_032618575.1 Nicotiana noctiflora
CTATTCACCCAGGCGCCGCGAAGATGTACCAAGACTTACGGCAACACTATTGGTGGCGCAGAATGAAGAAAGATATCGTTGCGTATGTCGCTCGGTGTCTAAATTGTCGGCAGGTGAAATATGAGCACCAGAGACCTGGTGGTGTGTTCCAGAGGATTGAAATTCCCGAGTGGAAATGGGAGCGGATCACTATGGACTTCGTTACTGGACTTCCTTTGACTCGGAGGAAATTTGATGCTATTTGGGTCATTGTTGATAGGCTGACCAAGTCAGCACACTTTATTCCAGTATCCGTCTCCTACTCGTCGGAGAGGTTAGCGGAGGTTTACATTAGGGAGATTGTTCGTCTCCATGGGGTGCCAGTATCTATTATCTCTGATCGGGGTACGCAGTTTACCTCGCGGTTCTGGAGAGCGGTCCAGCAGGAGTTAGGCACCCAGGTTCAGTTGAGTACAGCATTTCATCCTCAGACGGACGGCCAGTCCGAGAGGACTATTCAGATTCTTGAGGACATGCTTCGAGCCTGTGTTATTGATTTCGGAGGCTCGTGGGACCAGTTTCTACCATTAGCAGAGTTCACCTATAATAACAGTTACCAATCTAAGATCCAGATGGCTCCGTATGAGGCGTTGTATGGTAGGCGATGTCGATCACCAGTTGGATGGTTTGAACTGGGAGAGGCTTGGTTGTTGGGTACAGACTTAGTCCAGGAGGCCTTGGATAAGGTCAAGACTATTCAGGAGAGATTGCGTTCAGCTCAGTCCAAGCAGAAGACTTATGCGGATCGTAAAGTTCGAGATGTGGATTTCATGGTTGGTGAACGAGTATTGCTCCGAGTGTCGCCTATGAAGGGCGTGATGAGGTTTGGGAAGAAGGGCAAGCTCAGCCCTAGGTATATTGGTCCATTTGAGATTTTAGACAGAGTGGGAGGAGTGGCTTACAGATTAGCTTTACCGCCTAGCTTATCAGCCGTGCATCCAGTTTTTCATGTATCTATGCTTCGGAGATACCACGGCGATCCCACACATGTGTTAGACTTCAGTACTGTCCAATTGGACAATGATCTATCTTACGAGGAGGAGCCGGTAGCCATTCTAGACAGCCAGGTTCGACAGTTGAGGTCGAAGAGTTATCCTTCTGTGCGTGTTCAGTGGAGAGGTCAGCCTCCTGAGGCATCGACCTGGGAGTCCGAGTCTGAGCGGCGGCAGTAGTGCGATTATTGATATTCCGACCACCGAGACTTTGAGGTAGTCTTGGAGGCGTCCGTAGGACCCGTTGTGTGATGATCCAAAGGGTCATCACTTATTTTATTAATCATTTCGAGCTTTCGAGGCCTTGAAAACCTCATTCTATATTGCCTCGATTTACGTGCACGATCCGAGCATGTAGCCGGAAAGATTTTTGTGATAGAAAATATGAATTCTATGAGAAATTTGGATAAAATGATATTAATATTGATATGGTTGACTTCGGTCAACATTTTTGATAAACGGATCCGGACCCGAGATTGGGTGGTCCCGAGAGGTCCGTAGAAAAATATGGGACTTGGACATGCGTCCGGAGTCGAATTCTGAGGCCTAGAGCCCAAGTTATCAAGTTTTATGTGAAATTGTTTTTGATGTAATTATTAAAGGAAATAAATTAATTGACCTTGGTATCGGGCTCGTATTTTGGTTCCGACGCCCGTACAAGTCTTAAATATTATATATGTGATTTCTGTAAAGTTTGGTGACATTCGGATGTCGTTTGAGATGTTTTGGACCTCGAGTTCCAAGTTAAGAAGTTTTGAAAATCAAAAGTATGAAAATCATGAGTTTGAGGCTTGATTTGATTAAAACGAAGTGATATTGGCGATGTGATCGCACGAACAAGTCCATAATGTGTTTTTGAGGTTATGTATATGTTTGGTTTGGAGCCCGGGGGCTCGGGTAAAGATTTGATAGGCCGTTGGATGAAATTCTGAATTTTTGAACTGCTGGTTTTTCACCCAACTGTTGGCTTCGCAATTGCGAAGAATTTCTCGCAATTGCGAAGGGGACAGTGTAAGGCAAGGCTCGCAAATGCGAACAATTCATCGCAAATGCGAAGCCCCCTTTGGCCCAGCCTTGTTCGCAAATGCGAACAATTGTTGGGATTTGCGAAGGTCCCCAGTGCCTGCTTATGTTCGCAAATGCGAACAATTGTTCGCAAATGCGAACATTCCCCATACTGCCTTGGTTCGCAAATGCGAACCATTGTTCGCAAATGCGAACACTGCCTTATACAGCATGTGTTCGCAAATGCGAACATTAGTTCGCAAATGCGAACATCCCTTTGATTGCCAGTGTTCGCAAATGCGAACAAATGTTCGCAAATGCGAACTTCCCAGCCTTAGCTTATTTTTCAAACTCCAGAAATTGGTCGGGGTTCGCAATTGCGAACCCATGTTTGCAAATGCGAACACAGAGACCTGTAAAACACGATTTTAAGTTCATTTCTTCACTTTTTACAAAACAAAAACACTCATTTGCGATTCTTCAAGGATTTCTTCTTCATCAAAACGATTGTAAGTCACTTTTTACTTAATTCTTTCAATTCCTAACATCATTAAACATGTTTTTCATAAGAAATCAAAGATTTTCATGGTAGAATTCTTGTTTTTGTTAGAAAATAGGGTTTTTCATAAATTAGGGAATTGGACCTCGAATTGAGGTCCGATTTTGAAACAAATTATATACATGAACTCGTGGGGGATGGGTGACCGGATTTTGGTCCTAACCCCGAATTCCGACCATGTGGGCCCGGGGTTGAAATTCACTATTCCGGGCAGAATGTTGTAAAAGTTGTATTTGGTCTTAAGAATTAGTTTGTTGAGTAGAATTGATAATATTAAATCAATTGTGTATAGATTCGGTTGGATTGGAGCCAAGTTGAAAGAAAAAGACATTTCCACGGATTGAATTGTTCATAAGCATTCGAGGTAAGTGTTTGTTCTATCCTAGCTTGAGGGAATAGGATTACGTGTTATGTGTTATGTGATCGAGTGCGGTGTATGGGCTGTGGTGACGAGCATCCATACACTGGCGTCTAGTATGACCGTGAGTCGTTGGAAAATGATTATTTTGAGATATATTACATATGAATTGTTATTGTTCTCCCTTGTCGGGACTTGTTGCGAAGATAATTATTGATTGCCCTTGATGGGACGGTTTATGAATTACTGTTTCTTTCTTTGCCCTTAACTGTGATTGTTATTTGGGTGAGGAAGAGTGATAATGCACGAAGGGTGATGCCGTGACATGTTTATTTATTTATGCACGAAGGTTAATGTCGTGCCATGTTTATTTATTGATTATGCACGAAGGATCATGCCGTGCCCCGTTATTGAACCATGTACGAAGGATCATGCCGTACTATGGATGTGAGGATGAGAGTAAAAGCACGAAGGGTGATGCCGTGTACTTTATTTGTTTATTTGGTGAGGATGAGAGTAAAAGCACGAAGTGTGATGCCGTGCAATTGCTTGCTATTTCTTGAAGTGATATTATTCGTGTTTACATTATACTTTGTTTTTCCTTGTGAAATTATTAACTGTGGTTAATTGTTGAATTCTTTAAGATATTCTTTATTGTGTTATTACTTGATTATTTCTTGTTATTTTGTGGTACACATATATATATATATTGAATTGCACAGGTTTATGTGAGTGTCTGGTCCTAGGCTTGTCACTACTTCGCCGGGATAGGCCAGGCACTTACCAGCACATGGGGTCGGTTGTGCTGATATTACACTTCTGTGCGTTTTTGCACAGGTCTAGGTTACGATCGGGAGCAGCAGCAGCAGTAAATAGATTGCGTGGGAGTTGATCACATTCGAGACCGAGGTAGCTTGCAGACGTCCGCAGGCCCGGCGTCTCTCTCTTTATTTATGTTATTAGCTGGAGTCTCTATGTTCCGAGACAAACAGAATTGTGTTATATTTCTTTCAGACTTTTATGTGTAGTATTCCATAGTAGTTTGTGAGTTGGTGACTCCACGTCTTGGGTAGAGGATTTCAGTATGATTTTCACTTTGTAATTAGTTATTTCTACTTCGATAAAGTATTCCGCATTTAATTAATTAAGATTGTGTTAAAAACAGGATAGTATGAATATAGTGGCTTGCCTAGCTACCACGAGTAGGCGCCATCACGATCCCGATGTTGGGAAAAAAAATCCGGGTCGTGACAGGACTGATCCTGAATAGGGGCAACAAGTGGGTCTACTTGCACTGCCCCTGCTTCTCTACCACGACCACGGCCGTGCCACGGCCTCTAACTGGTGGCAATGGTGGTCGTCCACCTCATCCAGTAGCACGAGTCCTCGCCATCTGTGAGAGAACATAGTACAAAAGTTCAATTTTGGAACGACAAAACCGCACGACAAGAGTTCAAGAATATGAAGTGTTTCTTAAAAGGTCTGCAGCCTCCCGAGGATAAATACAAATGTCTTTGTACCGATCCGCGAGACACTACTAACCGACTCAAGACTCATGAGGCCACGTAACCTAGGCTCTAATACCAACTTGTAACTTACCGAAACCCGATCGTGATGGCACCCAGCACATTGCTAGGCCAGCCCGACCAATCATAAACATTACCGAGTTACCAACTCACACTCTTTGTTTCAGAATCAATAATAACAAGATATAATACGTAGTTTAGCCAAAGATAATGAAAATATCCCAATACCAACACACCATCTTCCACAGATCTGGGGGTCACGAGTCAAGAGCCTCTACCGAATAATATAGCAATGATACTATATACAGAGTATATCTGAAAACACGTAAATGTATAAAAGTATAAGAGAAACAAGGGAGAGTCTGGTCCTGCGGATGCCAGGCAGCTACCCCGACACTCCGAAATAAGCTCTGAGAACAGCTGGAAAATCAACCCTGCTGAGAGGTACCTGGACCTGCACACAAGGTGCAGGGAGTAGAGAGAGTACTTCCAACTCAGTGGTAATAGGCATGTATAATGATATTGAAGGTAGGAACGCCCAATAATACCACACAATAAAGCTATACAATATCTCGTTTTCCTTTTTAACAATATAAGTCTCAGGGAAAGCAATAACAGATAAACCAATTAAGAATAACTAAGTAAATGGAATGTAGATGCATGAACATGACGCTACAGCGCGTAGCCCGATCCATTTTGGGTACCCGCACTCACTGTGGAGGTTCAGACTCCGGAGGGGCTCCTACAGTCCAAGCGCAATATCAGTGACATATGTTGCGGCGCGCAACCCGATCCACTATCAGTCCAGCTACATGCAATGCAAGCCTCATAGCCACAAATAATTATCATTTTTAGTTCCATTTAACATAAATTATAGGATTAAGTGTTTAGAAATCTCAGAATTTGCAAATCATTTTTAGACGGAGTTTAGCTCAGGACTGATATCATGAAAACATTCTATAATCATAGAAATAGTGATAACGATCTTCGCGGGATCCAAATAACTGGCACACAGCCCAAATATATCCACAACCATCTAAGTAGGAGGTTTACCGGCTCATTTATACCCAACAATACAGTAAAATACCACACGATCGGATTAAGCCATAGTTCCCAATCATAATCGACCCCGCACTCACCATAGAGTACGTGTCTCGCCTCAATACAGCGTCACATAGTGATATACCCGGGTTTGAAACCCTCAGGTCATCATCCACATCTATTACTCAACTCGAACCGGCTCAGAAATTAATCTGCAATGCCTTTCCCTCTAGAATCAACCTCTGCGGGTGCCAAATCTGATCAAAACCAATAGGAATACATCAAAATAGGCTAATGGAACATAACCCAATCGGAATAGCTCGAAAAACACCCAAAAATACGAAGTTGCCAAAACTCGAGACCCGGGCCCGCTTTTCGAAAAATTATGAAATTCATATTTTCGGAATCCTCGTCTCACCATGAGTCCATACATATAAAATTTATCAAAATCGGAGTCCAATAGCCCCTTCAAATTTCAAAACCCAAAACCAAGCCCTAACTCCTCCAATTTACACCCCAATTTTTGTGAATTAGATGAAGATTCTATGATAAAATCACGTAATTATTCCATAAAACTTACCTCCAATCGAAGTCTAGGTGAAAAACTCTTACTCTTTCGTCCAATAGCTTCAAACTATGCCCAACAATGGAGGAAATAGGTTAAACTCGCGACTGATATGATATTAAACAGATCTGCCCGACCTGACATTTCCTTCATCGCGTTCGCGACACTGCCCACGCGAGCGCGATTTGTAATCTTTTAAAAATTTGAATTCCTCTTACACGAACGCGGCCCGCGATCGCGATGCACAAAGTCCTGAACCCATGCGAACGCGACCAAACCTTATGTGATCGTGTACAACAAAAATACTGGCCACCAATTCCTTCTTCGCGAACGCGTACCTCCAGCTTCTTCCTCTATGCGTTCGCATCAGCACCTTCGCGAACGCGTAGGCCAAATTCTCAGACCCCTATTCCTTCTACGTGTTCGTGTCCATCACCTACGCGAACGCAATGCATTAAATCTCTTCAATTCATGATAGCAAAATCTGATCCTAAGCTTAACAAAATATGATCTGTTTGACCCTCGGAATAACCCCCGAGGCCCCCGGGACCTCAACCAAAACTACCAACCTACTCCAAAATACGATACGAACTTGTTCTAATCATAAAAATATGTCCTTAAACAAAAAAATTACCATATCAAGGCGGATTCAAGCCTAAGTTTCAACTCTAAGTTCTGAAACCTACATTTAATAAAAAATGCGGACAAACGGTGTCCAAATGACCTGAAAATTTGCAGACATATTCAACATTACCTAACGAAGCTGCTGCAACTGTCGGAATTTCATTCCGACTCCGGATCAAAATCTCACCTATTAACCGAATTCCACCAAAATTCCAACTTCGCCAATTCAAGCCTTTTTATATACCGGACCTCCAAATTTAATTCCGATCGCTCCCCTAAGTCACAAATTACCTTCCGAAGCTAACCGAACCACCGGAATCCACATCCGAGCCCTCTAACCATATAGTAAACTTTAGGTTGACTTTTCTAAAACAGACTTCTTCTAAGAGGCTATATGCCTTATTTTCAATCAGAATCAATCCAATTACACCGATAGACTCTAACACTGATATAGAAACATGAAGCAACACAATAAGGGGGGAAACAGGGCGGTAACTCCAATTTGAGGCGTTACAACAAATGTAAAAGTTAGACTCATTGGTTATCCATTTTCTAAATAGATAATATGATTCTTATCCATATTTGATCCATATTTATCCAATCCATTTTGTAGTAGATAATATGGGTGGTTAACTGTTTTCTTTGAACCATTTTGCCACCCTAGTCTAGTATATCCATAAATTGCAAGTACATCACTTCCGGACTTGGCAACGCATTCAAAAAGGGAAAAAACAAAATAAAATTGCTTATCTGCCACCCTTTTGGTGAGCAGTGTATGAGAAATCTGGAAAGCAAAAGGCTTGTGGCGAAACAAATATAGCTGGGAACTCAAGCAGCACTTTCTATTTCTGTAATTTCACAAATGTCATGAACTTGTACATCTCATCCTTCCATCATCTAATTCTTGGTCTCTAAAAAGGTTTTAAAAATAGTAAAAGCACCTAAAACTTCTGAAAAAGTTAAAGATGAGGGTGATGATTTGAGATCTCAACTAGCAGAAACAGAATGCAGTTTACCCACATAGTTGGCCATATAAAAGGTGAAAGCTGTCAAAGAACATGTAGAACTCCATCATTCAACTTTTGCTACTACCACACCAGGGATGCTGCTCTCAGCAACAGTCTCCCTTACGAACCTGCAAAAGAAAGCAAATTTTATACCACGTCTCCATCCAACAATCAACGCTATTGTGGATACAGAAACACAACAGATATTAAGAGGAAGAAGAGAATACTTTTCCAACTTATCTCGAGATGATTGCAAGACGTAAACAGCAAGGATGAAGGATAGCATGACCCCTGCTTGCAATAGCAATAGATTAATCAAATATTATAACAACCAAGAAAATGTGGATGTTCTATCAACTATAATTCAACATAGAAACAGTATTTATTATGTACTGACACACTTCTATATCTCATTAAAGATTAACTACTACTACTACTAAGTCTACTATCTACAATTTTGGCTCCCAAACAAGAATGATGCCTGATGATACTACTAAGTCAGGAAACATACTAACAACGGAACCAGCATACATAGTGTGCTACATTTAGATGGAATCATGATGAAGCTTGCGAAAGACAGTCGAGCACTTCAGCTAAGCATGTGTTTACCTGACCCGAAGAGAACGTAAAATCCCGAAGCCACATCTATCTCTGACTGCTCTTCCCTTAAATTAATGAAAACATATTATAAGAAAAAGTAATATTAAAAATAAAATAAAATTAAAACTGTAAGTCCAAAGGTAAATTGTTTAGTGCAAATCTAATGACTTATGAGCTAGAAGAATTGCCAAAGGAAACATTAAATATATAATACAGGTAAGGATGCAATCAATTTATCAGCCTAAAAGAGGTTTATGGTTAAGCCAAAACATTTCCCTATTACAGTTGCTTATATCATCTTCATCTTTCAGCGAAGAAGATAAGAGAGAAGCTTTTAGCAGCAAAAGCAGGAAAACCCAGTATGGTGCTCAGCGATTCATGTAGGAGCGTTTGCAGTCTGTGTGGTTTATGCTCTTGTCGAAACAAAAATTTAAAGAGCCAGTCCAACAAAAGAAAGGTAGTTGCTCTTATAAACCAAAACCTCCAATGAAGCTGGACAATCTGTGGATCCACCAAGCAGAACAACTTTAACAGTAAGTTCCTTAAAGAAGATCACGGCAGACCAGTCTGTTATTTCCCATTATGCTTCCAAGATACGATACTCTCAAGTTTCTCAAGTCAGTATACTCTCAGTTTCACCACCTCTGCACTGCAACCATGCCGTTAACCACTCACAAAACATCCATTAACCACTTTTCCGTCCTCCTTTACTTCCTCCATTATCCTGGTTGACACACTGACTATCCAAGCTAGGACAATAATGGACTAATAAACAATATTCAGAATGTTTCGCGTGGCATATGAGAAATCACATGCTTAGGATTCCCAAAAATGACAAGCTGAAAATCCTACCAACCAGCGATTCTGAAGGAAGAGTAAGTGCCTAAATGGAATCTATTTTTCATGCTGTAGGTGATTCAGAATGATCACAAAGTTGAAACTTATTGCGGAGAACAGGCCACATATATTATCAAAACTTTGCTAGAAAGATTAATTTAGAGATTTAGAGGAAGTTACCATGTATATCTAGCAAGCACGTGCTTGGGCCAGTGTTGTGGATCCCAAAATTGTTTACCAATATCAGGATGAAGTTCAACATCTGTCCATAAATACATCAGAACTTTTCAGATAGTAAAAGTATTCGCTGGAAAGCAGACAAAAGAATGTCTGGAGTTCACCATGTTTTCTGGAACATCGTGATAAACCATTTATCCAATAATAGTGAATAGGAGAACTGAATAGTGAGAATCTTGAGCTTTTCTTTAGTCAATTAACTTGATGAAGGCCATTCAAGAAGTCTTCAGTACTCTTATGTATGGACAAAAGAACTTAATTTGTTCTTGGAGCTATGTTAACTGAAGATTCTATGAAAAATGGTTCATGGCTCGGTTGAAAATTGTGAAAAGATAGCATTAAAGATAATGTGAAGGTAAAAAATTCTGCTCAGTGATGGAGCCACCAAATAGTGCGACAAACAACCTATGTCACTATGTTGGGTGTATGATTAGAACATTCGCATTTTTATTGTCAACAAAAGATGAGTAACTTAAGTTGCACACACAATGTGCATAAGTGTTAAACGACCAACCCCTTTTTCATTTCGTGAAAAAAAAAAATTAATTAGTATACGTGGTGTTACTACTATAAACAAGAAGTGTATCACATAAGTGCCAAGAAAGCAGTGGATCAAAACAGAGTGGTATAAACTAGTAAAGCTATTAGATTAAAAAAATTCCGACAAGCTTAACAGAGAAGTCTGTTTTTTTTCTTCCTTTACTATAAAAATTCTTTTCCTATTTGTTTAGTATGCATTGTTACACTTGGGGACGGTGCTGGGATGGGAAGAGAATGTATCTACTAAAATTCCTGCAGATTGTAGTGCGCCACCACCACTGCACCTTCCTATTGACATGCTAGAAAAGAATTTGAAAGGAAAGAACACATACAGTGATGAGGCATATCAATGACTTTAGCAGTAACACCAAGCAAATCACCTCCAGAAAACCTCTGTGATAAATGAAAAGTTCATTCATTGCATGAAACACTAAACAAAACGTGGATATATATTAAAGGGGAAAAGGGGTAAAAAAAAAAGGATACAAAAAGAACATGCACCAAGATAATTGCGGGAAACAACATATATCAGCTAAGAAGTAAGACATACTTTTCTACTTAAATACAGGCCTTACCAAATGCACATCAATCATTGGAACCTCAGAACTTTTCCGATTGATCACAAAGAGCCACGGCACGTGATATTTTTCTCTTCCAACTTGGAATGATCTGCAGATTGCTGACAATATTAGAAAGTATTCACGTATTTCCAGAAGTAGTTAGCAATCAGAATAACAATCAGGATAGGCAACTGGATAGACGCTGAAACTAAACAGATGTAACATTACCAAGTTACAAAATAAATAGTCAGCGACAGCACTAGAAGAAAAGTTAGCCAATACGAATTTGCAACTGATGTTGCACTCACTGAGAGAAGAAATTAGTAGTTTTGGTTGACTATTTCAAAAGTCAGTGAAAATACCAAATAACCAAAACATGCTTCTGTTCGAGCTATAAAAAGTATCATTCCTTTTTATGGTTAAAAGTGTGGATAAGCTAGAAAAGGAATTAACTTCCCAGAAATAAGGAAACCATGCAAAGATTGAAAAGATGTCAGATTTGTTCATTGTCAAGAGTGAATATGTGAAGAGATGGAGCCCAAATTTTATCTCACACTAAAGCCAGCACAAAATTTCGTTCTGGCAAACCAACAAAAAGGATGCAAGGAAGTCCTTAGTGGGAAAGCTTAAAGCTATGATGCTCAGCTTAATAAAGGATTCTTGGCTCGTATATCAATGATAAGAGCTTCAACTTGCATTCCAAATCCTAAGAGGTGCTCATATATGGGGTATAATTATCACCACTGATTCCCTTATTTTGGCAAAAATACAGGGCATCATCTCATTATTGCAATAGTATTTGTTCATACTAAGTTAAGGTTCTCAATGCCTTGATTGCCTCATTTAAATTACCATCAAAACCTTTGGCAGTAAGACTAATCATCACGTCACCTAGATATCAGCAAGTTTTACTTCTGTCATACCAGGCGAAGTATCAAAAAAATTTCTTTCCATCTTGTATAAGTTGAAACATATGTTTGAAGATATAGTTTATCATCCATGTCTCCATGATATGATAAATACCCTAAGCAATATAGTGGTTGAGTTGTCTTAGCAAATATGTGGTATGCAGCAAATGTGTAGTTTTCTCCACTTGTGGGATTTTACTGGATTATTGTTGTTGTTGTTTGCAGCTGGAGACCGCACAAGAAGTAACAATACTCTTGAAATTCATATTCTTTCCTTTCAGATATTTTTCCTGCTATATGAAGGGAGCCTTTCTTGCAAAGCTTCTTCATTTTTGGGACGTCCATTTCTTCATTTCAAGAAAGTGACATGTACAAATAAAGAATTTGCAAAGTAAATTAGTTGAGAACACTGCCCATACGCCAGAAGTTTTAACCTTTTCATGTTATCTACATCAAGTAACCCTTCTTGAATGTCCACATTTTAAGCGGTTAGCTTCTCATTATCGGCAGCTAGACATGGAGCTAAATTTAAATTGAAGTTAGTCAAGTTGAGCACCAATGGACAAGGTTGCTTGGGTTAGGCTACATGATAGCTAAAATTTGTAGCTATATTCCTAGCCAATACAAGAGTATCACATATCATATCAGTAAATATAATAATCAAGAAAGGGTACACAGATTATTTGGTCCTAAGGCACTGTGCAAAGAATACTATTTGAAGTAGGATAACATCAGCTAGATTTGAAATCCTATTGGGGAAAGGTAATTGAGACCTTTACACCCTAACCCTGTAAAACCTCTTACCAATGATTAAGTCACCATCTTGAAATCATAATCAATTTGCATTTTGGAATGCAGTCTTATCTTGCACAAGGACATATGGTACACCCCTACTTGGACTGGAATAGACATGGTAACAAAATGACCGACGGTCAAGCTTCTTATTTTATTTTTTTGATAACCAGGGTGTTTGGGCCAGCTCACGCACACGACTAATTCCACGGGATACCTGTTCACCTCCCACCAGCAACAGGTACCAAGAAACTCTATCCACTAAGGTTTGGATAGATGGGAAGAAATCACCTAGTATTTTTTTGACTCCGCTAGGATTTGAACTTGAGACCTCATGGTTCTCACCCACTTCATTGACCACTAGGCCATACGATCAAGTTTTTAGACCAGAATGATGACCTTAGCTAACAGGAAGTGTCACCAAAGTGAGAAAGTATGCCAGGTTTCCATTCAATATTGGCAACTGAGAGAGTTATCTTGGCTAAATACAACTTCCTAGATAAATCTAGAAACGCAAGCCTTAATAAAGTATAAAACAAAACCAATCACCTCAAACTAGCATATTAACCCCAAAAGACATGCTCCTAGTCAGTATATTTAACAAAAAAAAAAACACAACTAGTGCCAAGGTTCACGGGGTTTGAAGCAAAAAGCGAGAGGTGAACCACACAATTTACTGATCATTTAAACTACTAAACATTTATGAATTTAGCACTATAATGACCAAATTGTAATTAAAATAATCATCAGCATTCAACTATATCACTGATATAAATATAATGCCTCAATGTTGAGACTCAAAGTAGTGATTGCTTCTCGTCAGTGTTACCAAAGGCATGCTTAAGCCCTGAAGCGAGGCTCAAAACATGTTGAGCGCTTCGCCTCGCTTTGTGGGCGCTTTAGTGTCGCATCAAGGCTCTAAGGCATACTTTTCCTTGTTAATGAGTGTAATCCTAAAAAAGCTACATTGAACAATTGAATTTCACTATATTGTAAATTCTTTTCACTTTCTTTGTCCATATACTTGTTATTCATACTTATAATTATTAGTCTTGGATTACACATACATATTTTTATTTTTTCTCCAGTTGCGCCTTTTTTCATCAAAGGCCACGCTTTATTTGCGCTTTGCGCTTAAAGCCCCAACGGACCTTAGAGTTTTTTTGCGCTTTTCGCCTTTGATTACAGTGCTTCTCGTTCGGAACACTTTGCACGTCATTATTCGAAGCATACGGCTTCACCTATGAAGCGACAACCCCTCGCTTCGCATCGCTTTAAGTTACGAGGCGATGGCTTTTAACAACACTGCTCCTAACCTAGCTATACTAGTAAGGGTAGATTCAATGTGTGTTTCATAGAGCCGACACCAACCATCTCAGATAGTAACATGAATGTGGAAGTTTCACATCACCATAATAAACTTCTGGGGCATGATAGGCAGACCGAATTGACAAAAAAAAGAAAATGGAAGATTTTGCGTTTCATGAAACTCACATCTTGTACGGATCAGCTCCAGTGTAACCAGTTGGTTTTGGAATCGGTATCAACACCTACACCAACAAATACAACCCCAAAAACATCCCATAAGCACTAACTAAGGAAATCAGCAATAAAATCCCAAAATATTATCAACCCCATAAAGCATAAAGTAAATAAATTTGAGGGTAAAAATGAAAATTACCTCACGATTAACCCCAAAAATGGGACAGTGTTTTCCAATCATATCATGCCAAACAGTCCTTGACTGCAATTAATAAACAGAATTAAACTCTACATGATATCTATGTAAAGAGAAGATATAAAATGAGAGAATTAAGGGTTGTAATTTACAGAGTGGTATTGACCCATTTTGCTCATTGGAACGATGTCACCGGGGCGATAGGCCACACAAGTGGAAACCATTGAAATCATCAGGAGAAATACTACAATAAGGGAGTCAACTCCATGGTCAATCCTCATTTTTGTTGTAAAATACTACGGCCACTGCAAGCTTTACTCAGGGATCCAATTTTATGATTCTTGGAGTAATTGCTAGGATTCAGATGAACGACGCATACCCGCAGCTGTTCTAAAAGTTTTTATGTTGTAACGCTTCGAATTTTTTGTTGCTAAGTACGCCTTCATTTGGTCAAATATGTTGCATTTGATTTATAAGTGGTGTACACTAATCAATTTTTTCCTTAAAAAAAAAAAACAAATCAAGTAAGTCCATTTTTAAAATTTTGTAACCAAACTAAATTAATTAAGTCGGTTTTTAGTGATTAGGTTTTGTCGGTTTTGATCGTCTTTTGGTTTTCTCGATTATTTATCGGATTTTTTCTTAAATATGAGACATACACTACTAAACACATATTTCGTCAACTACTTTTTTAACGTAACATTATCAAACCAATTGCTCTTTGAGAAATTTATTATTTACCATGATATATTGACGATAAGATAATTTAAGTACTCAATTAAAAATTGATTATTTTTTAGGGATAATGCATAAAATTCTTCCCAACCTATGATCATATTACCAACTACACATATTTTCTTTTTGGGGGTCCTATTACCCTCCTGAACTATTTTAAAGTGTAATAAACGCCACCCTAGGTGTTGACGTGACATATAGAGTGTGCAAACACTCTTAAAGGCAAGTGAAAGTTATAAAAATAATCTTAAAATTGATTAACATGTATAAGTGACATCATTTAATTGGACATTACATAATTAATTACATCTAATTAATTAATCTCCTTCGCTTCTAAACCTCTTCTCGCATGAAGAAGAGGGACATTGTTTCAACGGCAAATGGCGAAGCGAAAATCTAATAAAACGCAAAATCAACCTAGAAATCAAAAGCAGATATGTTTAATAACATAAACAGATCTACAACTAGAGGGAGAAACAAGCATGATTCAGCAAGAACCTACAACAGTCAAGACGGTCAACAACAATGGAGTTTCGCCGAAGCAAAGGGCCTTTGTAAGTGTATCACTATGGACTTCTTGGTAAGTTTGCCGGACTTCGAGGAAGTTTGATTCATTTGCGTCATTGTGGTTCGGTTGACCAAATTGGAGCATTTCATTCCGATCACGACTTTCTACACTTCAGAGCAGTTGGCTAAGATCTACATCCGAGAGATTGTTCGCTCGCATGGTGTACACATTTCTATCATCTCGGATCATGGCAGTCAGTTTACATTGCATTTTTGGAGGGCTGTTCAGGGAGACTTAGGCGTGTAGGTTGAGTTAAGTACATCAGTTTATCCTCAGACGGATGAGCAGTCCAAGCAGACCATTCAGATCTTGGAGGATATGTTGAGGGCCTGTATTATTGATTTTGAAGGCTAGTGAGATCATTTTCTTATGTTAGCAAAGTTTGTATATAATAACAACTACTAGTCTAGTATCGAGATGGCTCCATACGAGGACTTATAAGGGAGGCGATATGGTTCTCCGATTTTACGATCCAAGATCTACCTAGTCATGATGATACCAAACCCCAACATGCTTGGTAAGCCAAATATTGAATAATGTAACTCAAGTGAAAGATCATTATTAACATGGAATAAAAATAGCTTAATTCCATACAACATCCCAAGGATTGATAGTACAAATCATAAGCCACTAAGATTTAAATTTACAAAACTAGTACAAAGAATGAATACAAAGTCTGTTCGAATATATATAAAGAGAAGTTCAATCCTGAGCTACCAAGAACAAGTGGTCGCAATATCCTTACAAGTACATCTTCAATGCTAGCCTCCGTCATTCACAGCAACTCAGCTCCTAGATCTGTACTCAGGGTGCAGAAGCGTATTATGAGTACAACATACCCCATTTACTTAATAAGTATCCTAACTTGTAGTAATGATGAGGACTCAAAACAAGGATACTCACTATAAATAACTTGTACAACTCAAAAATATATACGTGTATAATAAACATAAGGTGGCCATGTTTTCTACAACAATAGAGGCTTATTGGGATCATGAATGTGACAATAGATTTAGAGAATTACGCCACGAATTTATAATACTTACACTAAATAGCCGTAGTCCAATTGAGGCCTAATAATCTCATGAAATTGAAGAAGTCCAAGAATCCATTAGAGATTAGAATTTTTTCCAAGATAAGGATTTCTTAATTCTTATTTTAGTAGGATTAATATTTATAGTTCTAGTCAAACTAGGAATAGGATTATTAGTTGGCAACCCTTTCCTATTAGAATTCTTTTTCCTATTTTTAGTTAGAATAAGTTTTCTAAGTCTTATTCTTATTCTAGTTTAATTAGGATTAGTTTTTCTTAACCTTATCAATTTTACGCATTGTAAGGTCTATTTAAAGGGCTCAATATACTGAAAATAAATATTGGTGATTAGTTTTTTCTAAGCTTTTGCTTAAAAAATGTGAGTGATCTTTTATTTCATTCTTCTTCCTTTATTCAATGCTTCTTGCAATTTTGCGGGATTCGGGAAAGCGTGCGTGAGGATTCTTTCCATCTTACATTCTTATAAAGTGAGTTTGAACGTTTTCGCTAGTTTTGTAAAAATTTTGGTGGGGTGCTTTTATTTTTCTCTCTTCTTTGTACTTGATAGGTGCAAAACCTTGAAAGTACATCAATATAGTATCAGGGCACATGTTCCAAGTCCGAATCTTTGAATTGCTCTCTTGTTCATCATGTTGCTAGACAAGAAAATAACAAGTTCAGGAGCCTCTTTACTTGATGAACAACTTGAGATTGAAAGCTTAAAAACTACAACCATTGAACAAGACAATAAATAAATTAAAGTGCAGCTAGATGGCTTTGAAGTGCAACTAGATGAATTAAAGAAACCAATGCAGAATCTAACTGGATTGGTTAAAGGTTTAGAGATTCAAAATCAACCACCAAATCCACCACAACGCCTACAACCTCCACCACTACCAAGACACAACATACCAGTGCTACTGCGACATCTTCCACTTCGAGATCCACCAATTCAATCGCTTAGAGCAAGACATATTGAGCAAGCGGAAGAAGTTATAGTTGACCAAGGCATGAGAATACCGAGGCTCCATACTCTATGATAAAAAATCAAATTCAGAATATTCTGATAATCAAGGTAGTGAAGAGTATGACTCTGATGTAGCTCAGTATCAACATGTTAGAAAGAGATTTCAGAGAAGGCCACACAAGAAATAATTGAGAGAGGTATCAACGTGGTGATATTAAGCTTGAAATTACAAAGTATTTTGGCAAAATCTCAAGGCGATGAATTCATTGATTGGCTTATAACTTTGAGCGTATTTTTGATTATAAAGAATATTATGATGAGAAGAAGTCCAAGCTTGTTGCTATAAAGCTTAGAGGTTATGCATCGCTATGGTGGGAAAACCTCAAAAGAAAGCACGAGCTTGAAGGAAAAATACGAATTTGCACTTGAGAGAGAATGAAACGAGAATTGTGCAAACAGTTCTTGCAAGAGACATATGAAGAAATTCTAACTTGAAGTTTCATTCTTTTAGACAAGGAACTTTATCCGTGGATTAGTACACAAGAGAATTTGAATATCCTAGGCTTAAGAGTGACATTAAAGAAAAACCAGCTCGCCTAATTGCTCGATATTTGGGAATTAAATAAGCCTGTTGCTAATATGATATAATTGTAGCCCTATTGGACCTTTGGAGATGTTCTCAAAATAGTCAAGGTCATAGATACACAATAGAAGGAAGCCAAAGCCACGCTTTTATAAACTACCATAAAAAAGCCAAACACTTTCAACCATGGGAGTGCTAGTTTGAGCTCTACAAAGCCATAATCATCTACAACAAAACTAAGTGTCCAAAAAGTTGAAGGGAAGCCCATGACTTCAGAAGCTATTTTTAAAAAGAGATGCCATAAATGTGGAGGACTTGGGCATATACAAGCTGATTGTCCTAGCAAAAAGGCATTCACTATCCTTGAAGGAGCAACTGATGAAGAAGATTATCATGAAGAGCAACATGATGAAAACTTGGAAGAAGTAGCTGAATATAGAGATGATGGAGAATACCTTATGATCCAACGAGTTCTTCATTCAAAATCTAGCACGGAAGAACCATGGTTGCGACACAATATTTTCCATACATGTTGTATATCTAAGAAAAAGTTTTGTACGCTCATCATTAATACAGGAAGATGTACCAATGTAGTTTTTGAAGAAATAGTTACCAAAGTGGGGTTTGAGACAGAGCCATTGCAGAAGCCATACCACATGAGGTAGCTGGATGAAGGAAGGAATGTACAAGTTAATAAACGATGCCTTATTCCTTTTTCTATTGGCAAGAATTATCAAGATAATGTTTGGTATGATGTAATGCCTATGGATGCTTGCCACTTACTGCTTGGAGACCATGGGAATTTGATAGAAAGGAAATTCATGATGTCTTAAAGAACACTTACTCTTTCATCAAGGATGAAAAGCAGATAAAACTGCTCTCAATGAACCCTGAAGATTTAAAGAAGTAATATCCTAAAATAAAGTAGACATACATTATAAGAGCTAAGGTAGAAGAACACTTGAAGGAAAGAGAGGAAGTGTTTGTCATTTTGGAACGAATGTCTAGTGAATTTACAGAGAAATTTAGAGATAATAAGAGTATTTAAAGAGAGAACGAGGATATCTAGGATTATAATCACCCATTCTTGCACCAATCTTCAAGAACTAAAGAAGACAATCACGATAATATCATCTATCCGGGTAAGTCCTACTCCTAAGCTTTCATGCAAGCAGTTATTAGTTCAAGTATGTTGTGGGACTTCAAATAGGCCATGCATGTGACAATAGGTTGTAGTATGTGCGGTTAATGAACCATTTTGGGTAGTTTCTTTTTTAAATTTGTTGAGGGAGGATGGGATCACTATTGTACATCTTTGTAGTCTATTTTGCATATTACATGTTTGACAAAATTTATAAGTGAGTTACACCATGGGGATCCTTCTAATTATTAACCGATTTTCACTATATTCCTATATATTGTTATTACTAGAAGTGTTGGGGGAATTGTAATAACTTAAGAAAAGCTCAAACAAGATATGTTGGCTAAACTTCTCCCTTAGAATCGAACTTCATAATGTTGTCGTATGTTTCAAGTATGGTTGGCCTAAGTTCCTAATTCCTACGTTCTGAGCCATTTTTTATATATTTGAATATTCTGAATAAGCTTGTATTGAAAGATATATACTAAAAATGTGCACCAAATGCTCCTATCATCTTGTATTCTCCGTTGAGAATCTATCCTAGTGTGACCAATATGTCGAGATAATATGATTTCAAATGTTCAAATTGCAAGTTGCAGTGCCCCAATGTGTGAAAGAAAGCTCAATGCGCCAAAGACCTCAATAGTTCATATTTATGCTAAAGGCCTTGATCCCAAATGCTCTTATTGATGATGATCTATAAATATGCTTGAAAGTGAAAGAATTGAGAGTAAGATATAAAACGTGGCCATCATTGTTGTAACTAGTGCATTTGATTTGAAGTCATGTTTAAGTCGTAAATCACCATTCTCCCCTACGTAAATATTTCCAATGTGATTTGTACATACCCAAGAATTGAAATTGTGTATTGCCTTTTGTGAAGAAGTATTTCAAAAAGATACGATGTATTACTCGTTTATGATTTTTAACTTGTGTTGTGATTACAAGCCATTGTGCTCCATACTTTGGAAAGGGATTTATTGTATTTAAAGCCTCCATTACTGATGAACTTAAAAATCAGAATTATCAAAATATTCTATATGTTGATGTTTGTGATAATGATCATGGAATGTGAAGAAATGAAAAATGTGGAATATGAAATATGGCCAACGTGCCATGAATGAAGAATCATAAGTATGGCCAAGAGAGCCAAGGAAATAATGGTGTTGTGAATGGTTGAAAGTGCTAATGAAGCTATATACAGTGTGAAAGGTTATAAGGTGAATATAAAATATATTTGTACTGTTGTTTCACTTGTGTGCAAAATAAAATAGTTTTGGGAGTATCGTTAGTTACCGAGGAAGGGTGTGTTGAACCTAACCCCGAAACTACACATGCTGGTGTAGGAGTGAATCGTGACAATTCCCCTTATTTGGGATGTGATTGATATGATGGTAATATTCCCTTTTTAGGATGAGACGAGTGCTAGAAAGGGTGATGTCGATCCACAAGGCATTATGGTGAGACGGTCTAGCTAGTTGGGTCGTAATCGGTCGCCATGCCGCACATATGGTGGTGATTGTGCTTGAGATTTTGATTGAGATAATGGTTGAGTTTGTGATAGTGATTGTGATTTTGGTTGATGTTTTTGGGTTAGATGGCCTAGCCGATCGGATCGTGATCGTACTCCGTGCTAAATACATGTGATATGTCTATATCGATACTAATGATCTCCTAGCCAAAAATATATATTTTATTCATATTTTTAAAATTGTTATGTTTTAAACTTGGCATTTGGATGTCAATGATTGTTGATTGCTGCTTCCATGGTTTTCACTTTCTTATATTGGTATTTTATTTTGAAAGAGGACATTTAGCTTCACATACTAGTACTATTCCACATGTACTAATGTCCCTTTGTCGCGGGCGCTGCATCTTTAATGGATGCATGTGTTCATCAACGGGCAACTTTGGTCTTCGTTAGCAGTTACTCTATATTCAACAGTTTTTAGTGAGCCCTACTTTATTCCTGGCCTGATGTCACTTGAGGTTGTATTTTGCGTCTTGAGGTATAGCCGGGGCCTTGTCATAGACACTTCCATATTACTCTTTTGTTGTACTTAGAGGGAGACATAATGTGGGTTGTATAGTGGTGTTGGAAGAGTCAAGCCAGATATGTTGTAATTTTATAACATGATCCACCTCAAATCATGAGTGTGTAATATGTTATTTTAGGAATCATGAATGAAGCTACAAATTTTTTGTGGTTTATTCTGGAGTCACTAATGCTTTTCCTTTTGTTTTGTTTTTGTTTTTCTCCCTTTCTCGATCTTACGCCGAGGGTCGATTGGAAATAGCCTCTCTGCCCTATCGGGTAGGGGTAAGGCCTGCGTAAATATTACCCTCCCCAGACCCCACCCTGTGGGACTATACTGGGTAGCTGTTGTTGTTGTTGTTGTTGTTAAATGAAGCTACAAATTACAATGGAGTTAGTGTTGATTATAAAATTATCGTAATGTTAAAATGATGGAACATATCTCCACTCTATTAATGGGCAAAGTCGGGTAGAAAGAATCCATCATGCTTGCTTGACCGGGTTATCTTAGTTGAGCAACGATCACTCTCCCCGGGATTGGGACGTGATAGTGAGGACACGTACAATCAGATCAGATGACCAAACACCCGTGCCCCCTGCTAGAGCCACGAGAGGCTCGGGGTGGGGTAGAGGCCGATGACGTTCACATAGTGTAGATAGAGCACCCGCACGAGCTACTATAGAGGAGCCACTAGTAGCTCCAGTGGGTGCACAGACACCTAAGATGCCTGTTACTACACCGCTCTCTAGAAGACCCTCGCCCAGTTTCTGAGTATGTTCTGCACTTTAGCTCAGGTAGGGTTGATCCTACTTGTTTCTACCACATCTTTGGCCGGGGTAGGAGCATCCGCCGCTCGTACCCTAGAGTAGTAGGTTCAGGTTGACCAGATTCCAAAAGTCATGCCTGTATAACTAGTAGCCCCAAATTCAGCCTAAAGTTAGGGCTATAATTTTTTAGGGGAAGTAGCTCAGGATGGAGAGGTTCAAGAATTACCAACCTCCTACTTTTAGTGGCTTGGCGTCATATGATGCGTAGTGTTTTCTTGAGGAGAGCCACAGTATCCTCCATAGTATTGCAAAGTTTAGTGGGGTTGCTTTCACTATGTTCCAGCTTAAGGGAGCGGCTTATTAGTAGTGGCAGGCATATGAGTTTGGTAGTCCGGCCGAAGCAGCTTCACTCCCTTGGACTCAATTCTCAGATATGTTCTTGAGGCAGTATGTTCCCAGAGTCTCAGAGATGCATGGCAGTAGAGTTTGAGTAGTTGTGCTAGGGTTCTATGATCGTGTCGGAGTATATGGTTCGATTTAGTGATTGGGCTAGGCGTGCACCAGCCTTGGTTGCTACTATTAGAGAGCGAGTCTATTGATTTATTAGGGAGCTCAACCCTAGTATCAGATTTAGCATGAACCTAGAGTTGGAGATGGACATCGCATACTAGTTGGTAGTGGGGATTGTTAGAGATTGGAGGGTATGCTGACTCAATAGAGAGAGGAGAGGGAGGCCAAGAGGTCTCGAGAGTCTGGCACATGTATGGTACTCGTTCCCCAGCTACAACTCATCATGGTAGGGGCTATGTAACTTGCCCTTCTCATTCAACACTTCTAGCTCAAGCGGCATTCCGGCCACTTCTAGGCCTCAGGCTCCCTATTATGCCACCGCCTTTGTCTAATACACCTCTTACACGTGGTGCTTTCAGTCCAGTCAATTAGGACCGAACCATCCATAACAACTACGTCCTATGAGATCTTATTTTGAGTGTGCTGACACTTGTCATATGGTGAGGGATTGCCCAGAATCAGGAGGGGCGCACCACCACAGACTACTCAGGCTCCGCGTGCTCTACCGGGTCCTCGGGCTACGGTTATAGCACCGGCTACCACTAGGGGTGGGCATAAAATCCAAAAAATCGAATTCCAAATCAAACCAAATTAATTCGGTATTTCTATATAATTCAGTATTAATTTTATGGTATTTCGGTGCGGTCCTCGGTATTGAGGTTTTGATACATTGGTATATTGAAATACCAAAAATTTTAAGTAAGTCTAGGTAGTAAAACTAAGCCCAAATAAAACTAAGCCCAAATCCAACCCTTAAGCACTAGCCAGTAAACCTAATCCATGTACAACTGAATACTGAAAGTAAAAATGATCATCTTCGACATTACGAGTGGAATATCATTTCCATTAAAAGTTGATCCTAGAACTATTACTTAGTTATCCTTGATGGACTTTTCGTTACACTATTAGATTGGAGTAAACATTCAATGACTACTTACACAATAAATCGAAGAACTTGGCTATAGTACTCTACGAACAAAATCAAAATTTATTAGCAAATCATTCATCAGTGGAAGGCATTCTTTCTTTACTGTTAATAATAACGATTATTATCAAAACTATATCGAAACCATACTGAACCAAATAAGAAAATATCGAACCGCACCGAATTATTTTGGTACGGTGTTTTGTATGCATAATTGATATACCGAATATCGAAGTACCGAACCGTAATTCTTCAATACCATACTGAAGTACCGAATGCCCACCCATAGCTACCACTCCACCTGCACAACCAACTTGAGGTAGAGGTTGGGCAGGTAGACGTGACCCTAATGGGGGATGCCATGCTAGATATTATGCTCTTCCTGCTTGGACGGAGGCGATTTTATCAGACTTTGTGATCACACGTATTATTCCGATCTGTCATAGATATGCATCAGTCTTATTTAATCCAGGCTCCACTTATTCATATGTGTCATCTTATTTTGCTCCATATTTGGGTATATAAGTGATTCTTTGAGTTCTCATGTCTATGTGTCTACACATGTGGGAGATTCTATTATTGTTGACCATGTGTATTGGTCGTGTTTGGATGTCCTTAGTGGTTTTGAGACTAGAGCCGATCTATTAGTTCTCAATATGGTAGACTTTTATATTATTTTTGGCATGGACTAGTTGTCTCCCTATCATGCATTTCTTAATTGTCATGCCAAGAGCGTGACGCTGGCTATTTTATGATTACCATGGTTAAGATTATACTCCTAGCAAGGTTATTTCATTTCTAAAGGCTCAACAAATGGTTGAGAAGGGGTGTGATACACACCTAGTATATGTTATAAATGTCAATGTTGATACTCCTACCATTGATTCTGTTTTGGTAGTGAGGGATTATCCATACGTATTCCCAGCAGATCTTTCAGGCATGCCGCCCGACATGGATATAGACTTTAGTATTGATTTATTGCCGGACACTCATCCCATCTATATTCCTTCATATCCTATGGCCCCACTAGAGCTAAAGGAGTTAAAGGAGCAGTTGTAAGAGTTGCTTGATAAGGACTTTATTCGGCCCAGTATGTCCACTTGGGATGGTCCAGTCTTGTTTGTGAAGAAGAAGGATGACTCTATGCGCATGTGCAATGATTATCGCCTGTTGAATAGGGTTACAATGAAGAACGTGTACCTATTGCCACGTATTGATGACATATTTGATTAGTTACATGGTGCCAGAGTGTTCTCCAAGATTGACTTACGTTCAAGCTATAAGTTGAAGATTCGGGAACCAGATATCTCAAATACTGCCTTCAGGGACTGGTATGGTCATTACGAGTTCCTTGTGATGTCTTTTGGGCTAACCGACTCCCAAGCAACATTCATGCACTTGATGCATATTATATTTCGGCCCTATATTGAGTCATTTGTCATTGTATTTATTAATGACATTCTGGTGTACTCCTAGAGTTAGGAGGATCATGAGCTGCACCTGAGGACTGTGCCGCAAACCTTAAGAGAAAAAAAGTTATATGCAAAAAATTTAAAGTGTGAATTCTGGCTAGATTGTGTGGCATTTTTTCGATCATATAGTTTCAAGTGAGGGGATCAAGGTAGATCGAAGAAGACTGAAGTAGTGCAGAGTTTTCCAGGCCCTCCTCAGCTACGAAGATCTAGGGGTTTGTGGGGTATTACCGTCGATTTGTAGAGGGTTTCTCATCTATTGCAGCACCTATGACTAAATTGATCTAGAAGGGTGCTCTGTTTAGGTGGACCAAGGAGCGTGAGGAGAGCTTTCAAAAGCTCAAGACTACTTTTACTACTACCTTAGTGTTGGTATTGCCTACTAGTTTAGGATCCTATATTATGTACTACAATGTGTCGCGTATTGGTCTCAGTGCGATATTGATGCAGAACATTAGGGTGATTGCCTATACATCTTGGAAACTAAAAGCTCATGATAAGAACTATCGTGTCCACGACTTGAGTTAGAAACTATTATTCATGCCTTGATGATTTTGCGGCACTATTTGTACGGTGTCCCTTATGAGTTTTACATCGACCACTAGAGTCTGTAGCATCTATTCAAACAGAACGATCTCAACTTGCATCAACGAAGGTGGTTAGAGTTGCTTAAGGATTATGATATCACTATCCTATATCATCCCGAGGAAGCCAATGTGGTGGCCGATACCGTGAGTTGTAGGGCAGAGAGTTTGGGTAGTTCACCAATCTACCAGCAATGGAGAGGTCATTAGTGTTGGATGTCCAGGCCATGGCCAACCAGTTTGTTAGATTGGATGTTTTTGAGTTGAGCCAAGTTTTGGCTTGTGTGATTTCTCGGTCTTCTCTTTATGATCGTATTAGAGATCGTCAATATGATGACCCTTATTTGCTTGTCCTTAAGGACACAAGTCAGCACGGGGATGCCAAATAGGTCACTATTAGAGATGACAGTGTATTAGGGATGTATGGCAGGCTATGTGTGTCCAAGGTAAATGGTTTGCATGAGTTGATTCTCTAGGAGGCCCACAATTTGCGGTACTCCATTCATCAGGTGCCGCGAAGATATTAGGACTTGATGCAACATTATTGGTGGAGGAGAATGAAGAAGGACACAGAGGTGTATGTAGCTCGATGCTTAAATTGTCAGCAGGTGATGTATCAACATTAATAGCCATGTGGATTGCTTCAAAAGCTAGAGATTCCGGAGCGGAAATGGAGGCATATTACTATGGATTTTGTTGTTGGGCTCCCACCGACTCAGAGAAAGTTTGATACAGTTTGGGTGATGGTAGATAGGTTGACCAAGTCAGCTTATTTCATTCTAGTGGTGACTACTTCTTCTTCTGAGTAGCTAGCTCGAGTTTATATTTGTGAGATTGTAAGGCTCACGGTCTGCTAGTATCCGACTTCTCTGACCAGGGTACGCAGTTTACATCGCAGTTCTAGAGAGCCGTACAACATGAGTTTGGTACTCGGGTTAAGTTGAGCACAACATGTCACCCTCAGACGGACGGAAACTCTGAGTGCATTATTCAGATATTGGATATATGCTCCGTGTATGTGTGATGAAGTTTAAGGGTTCTTGGGATCAGTTCTTGCCCCTGCAGAGTTTTCCTACAACAAAAATTTACCAATCGAACATTCAGATGGCCTCGTATGAGGCTTTGTATGGTAGACGGTATCGGTCTCCAGTGGGTTGGTTCGAGACGGGCGTGGTTAGGCTATTAGGTATAGACTTGGTTCATCATGCATTGGAAAAGGTTAAGTTGATTCAGGATCTACTCCGTACAACACAATCCAGACAGAAGAGTTATGCGGATCAAAAGGTTTGCAATGTTGCATTTATGGTTAGGGAAAGGGTCTTGCTTCGGGTTTCACCTATTAAGGGTGTGATGAGGTTCGGAAAGAAGGGCAAGCTAAGATCTAGGTATATTAGACCTTTTGAGATTCTTGAGAGATATGAGAGGTGGCCTACTTACTTGCACTACCACCTTGTCTAGCTGCATCTCATCCAGTATTCCATGTTTCTATGCTCTGGAAGTATCACAATGATCCATCTCATATTTTAGACTTAAGGTCAGTCTAGTTGGACACGAATATATCTTATGTTGAGGAGCCGGTGGCCATTTTGGACTGGTGGTTTCGAAAGTTGAGGTCAAAGAACACTGTTTCTATGAAGGTTAGTGGAGGGGCCAGCCAGTCGGAGTGGAAACTTGGGACACCAATCATGATATGCGTAGCCATTATCCTCATCTTTTCACTGATTCAGGTACGTCTCTATACTCGTTCGAGGATGTATATTTGTTTTAAGGGGGGAGGGGCGACGGTGTAACAACCCGTCAGGTCATTTTTAGAGTATTAGCCTCGATCCCCTATTTATTGCTCCCTCTATTTTATTATATGGTTGCGTGACTTATGGGATGGCCTATTGTCAGGATCAAGAAAGTTACGGAGTGAAATGGGAAACATAGTCCCTAAATTGGAAGTTTAAGTCATAGGAGTTGACTGTAGTTTGACTTGTGTGAAAATGACTCTGAATGGAGTTTTTACAGTTTGAATAGATCTGTATGGTGATTTTGGTCTTAGGAACATGTCCGGATGTTGATTTGGAGGTTCTTGGGTCATTTTGGCATAAATTGGCGATAATTGGAAATTAGTGGAATTTGGGAAGCTTGAATGGGAGTGGACTTTTTTATATCAAGGTCGGATTCCAATTACAGAAGTTTGAATAGGTCCATAATGTCATTCAGGACTTGTGTACAAAATTTTGTGTCAATCAGAGTTGTTTTGGTATGAGCCAGTGTCTGTTTCGAAAGTTGAAAGTTCATAAGTTCTTAGGCTTGAATCGATGCATGATTCGTGGTTTTAGTGTTGTTTGATGTGATATTTTTCTCGAGTAGGTCCGTTATGTGTTTTAGAACTAGCTGGTACATTCTGACAGGGTCCCGGGGGCCCAACTATGACTTAGATCGAGATCGGATCATATTTTGGACTTGTGTAAATGGTAAAGCTCCAGTTATGGTGTCATCGCACCTGGGGTAGGGTTGGCCGCATTTGCGAACTCTTATAAGTGAGATTTGAGTCACAGATGCAAAGCTGGCCTTGCCCTGTAGTGGTCATAGAATCGGGAAAATATCTGCAGAAACGCCTTCACTTCTACAGTGGCAGGTGCCCAAAAGCACCAGTGGCCACAGGTGCGATCCTTTCCCCGCAGAAACGGTCTTGCTAATGCGAGCCCTTATACGCAAAAGCGGAAGCCCTGGAGTTAAGTTGAGACCGCACCTATGATGGTTTTTTCGCAAGTGCGGCGCCAAAAAAGCGACCTAAAGGCCGCAGATGCCGAAGTCGAGTGGCAAGAAAGGGGTAAAGTCGAGGGTTCAATTTCATTTTCACTTTGGGACTTTGAGAGCTCGGATTGAGGTGAGATTTCTATGTATTAAATGAGAAAGTATTTGGGTTTTTGACTCGTTATTGTATAAATCCCATGAATCTACTGTTAATTACACTTTATAATTTGTGTTTTAGAGTTTAAAATTTAGGAAAATATGTAGAAGTTCTTAGACCAAGTTTTTGGTTTTTGAAAGGCTAAATGAGGTTGGATTTGAAAAATCTTGTATGGTTGGACTCGATATCGAAAGGGTGTTCGATTTTTGTAACTTTGGTCGATTTCCAAAACGCGAGCCAGGGTTGAATTTTGGGGGCGATTTTCCAATTCTTTGTTAAAATCACGATTTTATTATTTATATTAGTTTTCTATAGTTATATTTATAGTGTGTAATTATTTTTGGCTAGATTTAAGCTATTTGGAGTCGAAAAATCGAGGGAAAGGCCTTTTAATTTTTTGATTGAGCGTGGTTTGAGGTAAGTGACTTGTCTAACCTTGTATGAGGGGAAATTCCCCTTAGAATTTGGTACTGTGGTGAATACCTCTAATTCGGTTTTATTTAAGTAGTTTCCTTTTATGCCTTAAGTGAGTTACTTTAGCATTTATAGTCATCATGTTTAGCCTAATCACATGTTACTTGTCTTATCTCTTATTTACAACTTGTACTACATGCTTAGTTGAATGACCCGCTTTCTTGATTCCGTATACATTATCTAATTGTTGGATTCTTTACTTGAAACTGCTACCCTTGAGATATCATTGTATTAGTTGTTATGTTTTGTTTTTCGTGATTATTATTGAGGTGATTGTTTAGTTGTTGCACGAGGTTTCTGTCGCGCCGTGGATATTGTTGCATGAGGTTTTTACCGTGCGGTTGTTATTGTTGCACGAGGTTTCTGCCATGCTGTAGTTATTGTTGCATGAGGTTTTTGCCATGTGGTTATTATTGTTTCACGAAGTTTCTACAATGCAATTGTTATTATTTGCACTAGGTTTCTGCCGTACCGTTGTGATCATTGATACATATACGATGGTATAAGGTCTGGGTGTTGAAACACAAATAGTGAGATAAGGTGGGCTTGAAATGCGTGGCTAGTAAGGGAACTACTAGAACTCATTCGGTGTGATAAGGTTTGATAAAACGCAGGATACTATTTCGGGAAAGTGATTTTCAAAACAAAATATAAAGGCTCTCACGGTGATATAAGGAACGATTGTGAGTTATTTTACATTTGGGACTACGAGGCGGTACCTCGGGAGTGCCCCATTTGATTTTTCTCTATCTGTTGTCTTGTTGTTTGTGGTTCCCTTAATATGTAAGGTTCTTGTATTTTCGTGTTGTATTTGCTATTTCTTGATCTCGTGTTGTTACTTTCCGTAAATTCTTTATTGTTTCACTTCCCTCTCATTCTTATTATTTCATTATATCTTCTGTCTTGTTCTTATTATCTCCAGTAGGACCCTGACCTAACCTCGTCACTACTCTACTAAGCTTAGACTTGATACTTACTGGTATCGTTGTGGTGTACTCATACAATGCTTCTTCACATGTTTCATGTAGATCCAGGTACATCTTATCAGCCTCAGTATTAGTGTATGAAGTGACTTGCTTATTGGATACTTCAAGGTACACTTGCCGCGTCAGTCGACCTCGGAGTCCCCTTCTATCACATCTTTTCCTTGTTTTCTTTATATTCTTGATAGAGAATGATGTATAGGATTGTGCAACATTGTATCTAGAGCTTTTGTCTTATTTCTTACCAAGTTTTAGGAGTTGTATACATTTTGAGTTGTTGTTTTTACCTTATACAGTTGTTGACATTTTGAGCTTTTAGATTATTAATTCAATTATTCCGCATGCTTGCTAGGCTTACCTAGTCTTAGAGATTGTATGCCGTCACGACATCCTACTGAGAGAAATTGGGGTAGTCACGAGGCTTAGACAAGACACCTCTATATAAATTTGTGTGGTTATGTAATGAGAAATAACGAGATGACAATTAAAATATCAACCAAAATGTTAAAGATGATTATGAAGCAACAAGACCAAATCTATTCTCAGAACAACAAAATAAAGTACATCATACCAACAAACGACACGACATCACCCTTCGTGCTTTTACTCTCATCCTCACAACATAGTATAATTGCTAACAATGAAAAAACTGTCACGACCCCAAATCCGGTCGTGATGGCGCCCAGCACATTGCTAGGCCAGCCTGACCAATCAATAATAACGACGGAGCTAGGAGCTCGCTTTATCCCATTTAAACATATCAAAACATGAAACAACAACAACAACAACAACCCAGTATATTCCCACAAGGTGAGGTCTGGGAGGGTAATATGTAGACAGGCCTTACCTCTACCCGAGAGGGCAGAGAGGCTGTTTCCAATCGACTCTCGGCGCATGGAAAAAAAGGCAAACAAAAACAAAAACAAAAACAAAAATAAAAACAAAAACAAAAACAAAAACCGCATATGTACCATAAAGAAACAGGCATGCAATGATATCAAAACAGTAACTACCAGAAATGACTACCAAAAGAGAACACAAACTAATCATTTATGGGCGGCCCTACCACGCCTCATACCCCGGGAAAGGAGTATGAAATATCCAAAACATGAAACAACAGTGATACATATATCGAAAACGGGAACCAAGTCCCAAAATATACCAACTCCCATAGACCGCAGGGTCAAGAGTCAAAAGCCTCTAAAAGAACATAAGTGTAATAATGGTTTACAAGATACCAAGTGCGGAAAGAAGTATCAATACAGAATCAAAAGATAGTAGGAAAGAATATCGGGTCCTGCGGACTCTGCAGCTACCTCGAATATCCTATAGATGTCGCCTCGAACAGCTACCGGATCACTGCTGAGAGGTACCTGGATCTGCACACAAGGTGCAGGGAGTAAAATGAGTACTGCCAGACTCAGTGGTAATAAACAGGGGTAAGACAGCGCAAATAAGAAATCCGCAATAAAACACTATGTAAAGCTGTAATCAAATACCCTGTCACAGAATCAATATCAACTGTACTTGTACCAACAAGTACCAGCAAAACAGTATAACAGCTATCAGATGTAGCTAAATGCAATGCAATGCATAATATGACCGCTACGGCTCTGTTGTTGATATTGATTGGTCAGGCTGGCTTAGCAATGTGCTGGGCGCCATCACGACCGGATTTGGGGTCGTGACACAATATTACTGCGGCTTGCAGTCCGATCCAATATATATACCGCTGCGGCGCGCAGCCCGATCCACTACCGGTCGACTAATATGCAAATACAGCCTCGCATGCTCAAAAGTTGTTTTGAAAACCCTTTTATTATTTTTCAGTTGGAAAACAGTAATATCAAGTTCCAGAGATTATAAATAGCATGATAACAGAAATAGCTGCGGACTGGTAGTAAACTAGCATGTCAATATCACAAGACAATAATAACGATCCTCGCGGGATCCAATAACTGGCTCACAGCCCACAAGTATACTCAACCATCCAAGAAGGAGGTTCAATGGCTCAAAAGTAGCCAATATCACAATATAGTATGCAACCATCCGAGAAGGAGGTTCGACGGCTCAAGATTAGCCAAATATCATAACACAGTGCCAACAAGTCGGACTAAGCCATAGTCCCCAATCACAATCCACCCCGCACTAACAAGAGAGTACGTGTCTCGCCGCTATACAGCGTCACAAAGTGGTATACCGGGGTTTCGAACCCGCTGGTCATCACCCACATCTATTACTCACCTCAATACAGTGCGACGACTACTCCGCAATGCCCTTGCCACGAGAATCAAGCTCCGCACGCGTAGAATCTGATCAAATACAGTAAATACACATCAAATTAGACCAATGGAACGATACCCAGTCAAAACAACTCAATTTACACCGAAATTCACAAAGTTGCCAAAACCCGACTTTCGGTAGTGTAAACGCGTGATTTTTGACCCTCCCCGAGATTTTTTATATTTTTTCAGCGTAAAATATTTAGTTTAATTTTAATATAGCTATTTTAGCTAAATTTGACTCTTTTACTTTATTTTTACCTTAAAATGAAAAATAACAAAAATATAGTTTTATTAATGTTTCGTAGTCATTTTTAAACTTGAAAAATACAAAAAAATAGTACTTTATATTTTTATCTTTTTATAGAAACGAAAATAATAAAAAATAGTTTCATTAACATTTTGTAGTTACTTTAATTTTGAAAAAATATAAAAATAATTTTTTAATTATTAGTCTTATAGTTACTTTGCTTACGTGGGATTAATTAATAATACCGTATTCTCATTCTTGGGTCCGGGCAAAGAATAATATTCGGGTCAAACTACCCGGTTTTATAATTTCCGGACCCATCCCATAATCTTTGAAACCCACGTGGAGACCCATCACTCTTGGTCTCTCACGTGGGCATTGGAATAAATTCCAACGGACAAACAAAAGGGGGTCACGTGAAGGATGGGCAAAAGGGTTTTTGACTGATTTTAAAAGAAAGAAAGGAGGGGAGCTCTTTTTTAAACAGAGAGGCTTCTTCATAAATAAAAGGAAAAAACAATACAGAGGGGGGACTCACGTTTTTTTTAGCAAAAAAAGGTTACTGTTGCTTCTTCTTCTTCTTCTTCATGAAGAAGGCAGGAACAACAATGAAAAAGGACTGAAAGAAAAACCATCAGCTTCCAAACGCACCACCCTCAACCAACAGTCATTTCCTCACGTCCAGCAGCAACCATCAATGCCGCTGCTGCGTCGTTAACCCACGTCCTTCCGCTGCTGCCTCCTTCTGCTTGTCACCACCCGCCCAAGGTTGTCACAAACCAACCGTCGAACACCATCGTAAAAACCAGCAAAACAGCAGCTTCGACCCTACCAAACTTTGAGTTTTCCGGTAGGTTTCGAGATCCCCAGCGATTTCAGTCAAGGTTCAAGGTTCGCTGGGATTTTTCTCGCTATTTCCATTTTCCCTGTACCGAAAAAGGCCGATCGAGGTAAGAAGTCGCCAGTTTTCTGTTCGAGGCTCCGTCACCGGTTCAAAGTCTCAATCGTTGGCTCGTTTGAATGTTGCTGTTTCTTTTGGTGTTCGTTTCTCTGTACGTGACATGAAGATTGAAGATCCAATAATAAAAGGGTCTATTGTTGCCTCCTGTTTAAGCACCTATTACATTTGCTTTCCCTGATATGGAAAAGTATTCAAATCCTATCTTTTCGGCTCTCCAACCATAGTTTCATGTGACATAGAGTTCAACACATTTGTACTTCAGAACGAGGGCAAGCTGTTCCAAAGCAGTTATCCTAAACCAGTTAGAGACATTCTTGGCAAACACTCATTGATTCTTGCCACTGGTGATCTTCACAAAAAATTCCGAAATATTGAAGTTGGCCTCATCAATAAATTCAAATGCAAACTCGGTTTTCTCGCTTGTGTTGATAAGTTATGTAGCTCGTTAATGGAATCATGGAGAGGAAATCAAGTGGTTCTCTTCTCAAAAGAAGCTAAACAGTTTACCTTCAATTTGATGTTGATGAATGTACTACACATGGAACCTGGAGAGCCACTGGCATTGCAGTTATTAGAGGATTTCCTAGCGTTCATGAAAGGATTAGTGTCCATTCCAATAAACCTTCCTTGGACATCCTACGCCAAGGCTCTTAAGGTGCTCTTACATTTTTTTAATGTTTTGGTGTGTTTGGTATTATTATTTTAAAAAATATCTTTCAGAAAATAAGTTTTTTTCTAGTGTTCGATTGTCAAAAATGACTTTCCTCACTCTTTTTCACAATTATCTAGTGTTCGATTGTTACTTTGAATTAATTTGGATCTGCTGGCTTTAATATTCTTAGTGTTTACTCGTAAATTAGAGTAAATATGGTTTGTTTTAGTTGGGTACAATTATTTGAAATTAGAAATCGAAGCGTGTTATTTAACAATTTTTCATGGCTCTCACAAAGTTAATAACACGTAGTTTCTTTAGACGCGTATTTTTATAACATTACCTCCCTAAATTCGGGTGTGCATTTCATGTGGCCCAAATCCAAATCCCAAAATGTTGAATAAGAATGTGTCGAGGATCCGGGTGCATTTCATGTGACGTGATTCGAAACATATATTTAGGCAACATCCTCTTTCGTAAATAATAATAATAATAAAAGAGGTAAAGGGATATTAATTTGCATTAAGTACATAACTGTTAAAATCAGATAAATAAGCCGAATATGACAGTTAAGCGACCGTGCTAGAACCACGGAATTCGGGAATGCCTAACACCTTCTCCCGGGTTAACGGAATTCCTTATCCGGATTTCTGGTTCGCGGACTGTTAAACAGAGTTATTCTTTTCCTCGATTCGGGATTTAACCGGTGACTTGGGACACCATAAATCTCCCAAGTGGCGACTCTGAAATAATTAAATAAATCCCGTTTCGATTGTCCTTTAATTGGAAAAACTCATTCGCGCCCTCGAGGGTGCGGTAAAAAAGAGGTGTGACAGCTCTGGCGACTCTGCTGGGGACGATAAACCCAGAACCACCTGGTTCAGGGTTTAAGAATTCGAGCTTGGAATAATTGTTGTATTTGGCTTATTTATTATCCGATTTTATTATATGTTTGTATTAATGTGCAAAATGATATTTTTATCGCTTTGATATTTTTTGAACTGTACATATAAATTGTGCCGAAACCAATCTCCTCTCTGAGTCTTCTAAATCATGAAGAAGGGTGCACTTCGTGTGACTTCTTTTCCGTATAGTGTCTAATTCCCACCTTAGAACGAGGTTTGGATAAGTTGCAAAACCGGTGAAGCTTCTGTATTCCCGGGTTGCTGCCTCCTCCTCGGCTCGAGTTGTCCGCTCGGGTAAGCCAGGTCTAGAACAATAAACCCAGGTTTTTTAAACCTAGAATAACAAAGCTTCATGCCGGATCCCTAGTAGGAACGTTTATTTGCATCATGTTGCATTTTACTTAGGGGACTCAACACAAGGGTTGGGTCCATCTAGGACAGGTGACCTGAAATGAAAAGACCATCCTGCTGCATCCTGTTTGTTTTATGCATATATTTGCTTCAGACTTGCAGGCTAACCGTTTTTTTTTATATTGAGGAAAATGAAAAAAAAATAGTCTCAAAATAGTTTGTTTTTTTTACTTACTTAAAAAGAAAAAAAAACGTTTGTTGTAAAATAAAAAATGTTTGATCAAAATAAAAAAAAAAGTTTCAAAATAGTTTGTTTTTTTTTACTTAAAAAAGAAAAAAACGTTTGTTGTAAAATAAAAAATATGTGATTTCAAAATAGTTTGTTTTTTTTTACTAAAAAAAAAAAATTTGTTTTAAACTTAAAAAAAAATGTGTGAAAAAATAATAAATAGTTTGTTTCCTTTAAAGATGTAGTTTGTTTGACCGAACTACGCAGGTTTGATTCTCACCGTTAGGTGGGATACGTAGGCAACCCTCATCGGGTCCAACCACCCCTATCAAAAATTAAAAAAAAATGTGTATTTAGTTTTAAATAAATCGAAAGTGATGCTGTTTTTTGAAAATAACCGAATGTTCCGAAAGGACGCCGGAAGGCCGTTTTTGCAAAAATGGCCACTTTGAAATCTTTTCCTTTTGAATAATAGCCTTGAAATACCCTTGTGGAAATGTTGAAAGGCACATCTTTCAAAAATAAAAAAAAATGTGTGTTTAATTTTGTCAATAAAATCAAAGTGATGCCATTTTGAAAAATAGCCGAATGTTCCGAAAGGATGCCGGAAGGCTGTTTTTGCAAAAATAGCCACTTTGAATCATTGTAAATAATTTTTGGGCACAACCTGGAAATATTTCCTCGCGAAAATGTTGAAAGGTCGTAGCCGCAAAATCAAGTTTGGGTTACCACACCTTTCAAAAAAAAAATATCAAAAAAAATTGTGTGTTTAATTTTTTCAATAAAATCAAAGTGATGCCGTTTTTGAAAATAGCCGAATGTTCCGAAAGGACGCCGGAAGGTTGTTTTTGCAAAAATAGCCACTTTGAGTCATTTTTAATAATCTGCAGGCACAACCTTGAAATATTCCTTGTGGAAATGTTGCAAGGCCATAGCCGCAAAAAATCAAGTCCGGGTTCACACCCCCTTTGCAAAAATAACCAAAAAATGTCAAATTTTCTATTTTTGTTATAAATAAGTCGGGTGATGCTATTCTTGCTTAAAATAAGCCGGATGTCCCTCAAAAGGACGCCGGAATGCCGTTTTTGCAAGAATAGCCACTTTGAGTCATTTGTAAATAATTTTGGACACAACCTTGAAATATTCCTTAGCGGAAATGTCGAAAGGCTGTATTCGCGAAAATCAAGTTTTGAGTCATCACTCAACTTTACAAAAATAACCACTTTATCAAATAAGCCATTACATGGCCGAAGTTTTGCTGAAATAGCCACATTTTTGCATTTTTTAACTTCCTCAGTCTTGTGTTGGCCTGTGTCGGTGCTGAACGATGCCCCATAGGCCCCAGGATAAAATTTTGAATTTGCATCTTCTTACATAAAATTTTGCAAAAAGAGCCACTTTGTCTAAATAAGTCATTACATGGCCAATTTATGAAAAAATAGTTTTGTGTTGGTCTATGGTGATGCCGAACGATGCCCCATGAGCCACAGAAAAAAAAAATTTCAAGTTTTATCTTTCTTAAATAAATTTTGCAAAAATAGCCATTTTGTCAAATAAGCCATTATGTGGCCAATTTTGTAGAAATAGTCATAATTGACACCAAAAATATTCTTTTTCTTGTAGAAATTTCCTACACAAGTTTGTAGTTGGAGTCTTCTTCTATAATTTTCCTTCAAAGAAAAGAAAAATCAAAAAAATCAAATAAACATTTCTTTATTTCTTGCATTAATTTGCAAGAACTACGCTCGGTCTGATTCATGCGGGGTCATGATACGTAGGCAATCTCCATAAGATTCGACCACAACTGTATATGTATATATATGAAAAAAAATGAAAAAAAAAAAAATGAAAAAAAAGAAAAAAAAAAAAGAAAAAAAAAGAAAAAAGAAAAAAAGAAGTAAGCAAAAAATATTGATGAGGACTTACTGATTCCATTTCTACCATATTTTATTTTGAATTGTTGAGAATTGAGGTGGTTGGTTTGTGGTGAACCGGAAACAGAAGATCCAGGAAAACCTGATTATGATCCAAGATAGTGACACCAAGAATATCGCATAGAGTCCTTTACCTGCACGCCAGGATGGACGCTTTGTGGGGATGTATTGACTAAAGCTGAAAATGTCGAAGCAAATAAGTGGCCTTGGTAATATTGATGCGAAGCTTAGTGGCCAAAATATCGTGCTTGGTAATCGGGAAGACTCTCCATTCCTTGGTCAACCAGAATGGATTTTTTTGGTGGCTTATTTTGTTGTCATTTCTGTCGTCCAGATTATTTTAGGGTTGTAATCGGGATATTGTCATGTAACTCAAACCCTTTTTGTCGTTCTATTTTGTCCATGTTTTCTATTGGTCGTAATACCTCATTTAGTATTGTGTAAGTCTGTTCCAAGGGTGTGCCCCAGTTTATTGTGTTTGTTTTGTCGTATTAATTCATTTCTAGTTCGTCTGATGCAACTCTCTTGTTTGCCGTTATTTCGAGTCATTTTTCTTTGATTTAAGTCCTTCTTCTTTATAGTCATTTTTATGTCAACACTAGTGACATGACATGCACGCATAATTGTGGCCTAATCTTAAAAGTTAATCATGAAGGAATTGGAAGATAACCATGGCATTTTAAAAGAAATAATGATTTGAGATTATTTGGAACCCGAGTCACGTGAAATTTGGGGCGGGTAAAATACAAAGAAAGCTTTAAGGGCAAAATGGCCATGCTGACATGGGGTTCGCTCGTGATACTGAAATGGAAGTGTCGTCCAGCAATACTTTAAAATGACGGATGAAAAAGGCGAATGGACGATATGGTTATCACTCCTAGCACAACCAGAAGATGTCGTGAATATGTTGTTTGTACTTGGCATGTTTTGAAGATTGGAATGACGTAGGCATTTTGTTCTGCTACCCAAACACTTTATCCTTCGTTAACCCTTCGAGCCTTATTTTGATTTCTTTCATACCCCTCCTTCGGAATCGGTACCAAAATTAGAAACACAAATGGGGAAGATAAAGAAAGAAAAAGAGAAAAAACAAAAACAACCAAAAAGGAACGAAAAAGAAAAGAAAAAAAAAATGAAAAAATGATGAAAAAAAAATAAAAAGAAGGAATTGGGAACTACATTTGACCTGATTCCTTAAAGAGGATACGTAGGCGCTTCACAACTCGGTCATAGTGTAAATAAAGACATAAAAATCCCCAAGTAGAAAAAAACTGGGGCAAAGAAAAATTGTGTTTATTGTAAATAAATTTAGGTCCGAAGGTTGTAAATTTTGAACCCAAAAATTGATTTTGTTTTGAGCCTTCAATACCCTTTCTTGCTAACCCTGTCCAAATCCCACATTACGGTCCAGAAAGACCTTCTGATCAGTCTTCAAAAGATGCCGCGTCAGGCGAGGGATAGAGTCCTATCATAATATAACACGCCGATTCTCAGCAGAAAAGACGCTGATTCTCAGCAGAAAGGAAATACGAGAGAGTCTTGGCAGTGACACCCCAATCCCCAGCTAAAAGTGATACAAATGAGAGAGTCTTACCGGTGAAAACCTTCACAGGCACCATAAGACGACGAAAGCCTGAGAGAAAATCAAAATGAGAGAGGCTTGAAAGTGAAAACCCTTCGGGCAATACAAGTCGAATAAAGGTGATAATCAGATGGAAATCACGAGACAGAAATCGTGAAGGGCAATTAACGACGAAGGATAGGCCATGTGTGCATGTCATGACCAGTAGAGTTGGTATTCGCGTTTGATAAGTTTTTATAGATATTTCTTGCTAGAGAGTCGTTTTCTTTTTTCCTCTGTCTTCTATTTTGTTTCTTTTTATCTTTCTCATTTTTTTATCAAAAAAAATTCCCCATCAAAGTCTGTCTAGTCCGAACAAGTGAGAAATGACTTCAAAACTTGCCACCAACTTTCCAATTATTATGCAAAGCAAGGAAATGCCATTGACGGCAGAGAAGTAGGGTGCGAAGAAGATTATTAAACTGGGGCAGAAAATTTTCTTTTCAGTTTGAAAATTTTCTGGAAAATCAATACCCACTTGGGGAAGAAGGAAAGTCTTAAGGGAAATGGTCTTCAAACCAGTGTCATCCTCAACAACCTTCAAGAAGAGTGAAACACCAATTTTGTGGAAATGAAAATCCACCGGCAGTGTTATCTTCAGCAAGTCCGAGGTGGTCGGACAACACAGAGTGGTAAAGGAAGAAAGGAAATCTCATCTTCAATAAAATAACTCCCAGCAAGTTGAGAAACACAGAACGGGGAAGGGATAAATGGAAAAACCCATCCCCAGCAGGAATAGCATCTCCAACAAATGAAATCATTCCCCAACAAGTTTTGGGAATACCGAGCGAGGAAAATGGGAAAAGGAAAAACCGCCCCACAGGAGCGGCACAACCACTCACAATGTTTTGAACTAACAATTTTTCTATGATTTGAAACAGGGAAAGAAAGTGCTATTGATAGCAGAAAGTCATGCCACAAGGAAGAACACCAATACTGGGGCAGAAAATTTTCTGCCGTTGTTGAAAATTTTCTCGGAGAAACGAGGAAGGCAATTCAAGATGACATGTCGGGTTTGTCCACCTTCAAATAGGATGTTTCAGGTTTGTCCACCTTCGAACAGGACGTCTCAGGTTTGTTCACTTTCATACATTGATACAACGCCCTCGAATAGGATACAATGGGAGTATCCGCCCTCGAATAGGATACAATGGGAGTATCCGCCCTCGAATAGGATACGATGGGAGTATTCGCCCTCGAATAGGATACAATGGGAGTATTCGCCCTCGAATAGGATACAATGGGAGTATTCGCCCTCGAATAGGATACAATGGGAGTATTCGCCCTCGAATAGGATACAATGGGAGTATTCGCCCTCGAATAGGATACAATGGGAGTATTCGCCCTCGAATAGGATACAATGGGAGTATTCACCCTTGAATAGGGTACAATGGGAGTATTCGCCCTCGAATAGAATACGATGGGAGTATCCGCCCTCAAATAGGATACGACGGGACCATCCGCCCTCGAATAGGATATTTTACGTATGTTTTATCTTATATTGTCCTATGCATATTTTGTAAATTATTGCCAGCATGCATTTTTAATTCAAAAGTTGCTACTAAAAGCAGGCGCCTACCTGTATAACAAAAGGCAAGTCTTCAGTCTTTACATTGCAGGTCTTGAAACCAGTAGCCCACCAAAAAAGTAGAGGGTTACAACAAGAGATCCCAGCGCAAATTCAAGCGCATGAGTCAAAGGAAATGAGGGAATGAAGGAAAATTTTCCCAGCATCATTATCCTCAGCAGGCAAGTAAACAGTTCTAAAGATATCCCCAGCAGTCAGGAGGGAAAGCAACACGACCCAGGAGGAAAGCAGTTCCGAAACAAGGTAATGGTTCAAGAGTCGATGCAGCAAGAATAAAATGGTACAAGAAGCAAAGGAAGGCGATCTAGTTCGGAAGTTGTAGTTGAAGTCAGGGTGCCCGCCTGAAGAATGGAGTGGCAATATTTTTGAAGGTATAGTTGAAGTCAGGGAGCCCGCCTGAAGAATGGAGTGGCGATTTAGTTTTGAAGTTGTAGTTGAAGTCAGGGAGCCCGCCTGAAGAATGGAGTGGCAATTTATTTTGGAAGTCGTAGTTGAAGTCAGGGTGCCCGCCTGAAGAATGGAGTGGCGATATTTTGGAAGTTGTAGATGAAGTCAGGATGCCCGCCTGAAGAATGGAGTGGCGATTTCGTTTTGAAGTTATAGTTGAAGTCAGGGAGCCCGCCTGAAGAATGGAGTGGCAATTTAGTTTGGAAGTCGTAGTTGAAGTCAGGGTGCCCGCCTGAAGAATGGAGTGGCGATATTTTGGAAGTTGCAGTTGAAGTCAGGATGCTCGCCTGAAGAATGGAGTGGCGATTTAGTTTTGAGTTGTAATTGAAGTCAGGGTGCCCGCCTGAAGAATGGAGTGGCGATATTTTGGATGTTGTAGTTGAAGTCAGGATGCCCGCCTGAAGAATGGAGTGGCGATTTCGTTTTGAAGTTGTAGTTGAAGTCGGGGAGCCCGCCTGAAGAATGGAGTGGCGATTTAGTTTTGAATTTGTATTTGAAGTCAGGGAGCCCGCCTGAAGAATGGAGTGGCAATTTAGTTACTTGAAGTCAGGGTGCCCGCCTGAAAAATGGAGTGGCGATATTTTGGAAGTTGTAGTTGAAGTCAGGATGCCCGCCTGAAGAATGGAGTGGCGATTTAGTTTCGAAGTTGTAGTTGAAGTCAGGGAGCCCGCCTGAAGAATGGAGTGGCTATTTAGTTTTGAAGTTGTAGTTGAAGTCAGGGAGCCCGCCTGAAGAATGGAGTGGCGATTTAGTTTTAAAGTTGTTGTTGAAGTCAGGGAGCCCGCCTGAAGAATGGAGTGGCGATTTATTTTGAAGTTGTAGTGGAAGTCAGGGATCCCGCCTGAAGAATGGAGTGGCAATTTAATTTTGAAATTGTAGTTGAAGTCAGGGAGCCCGCCTGAAGAATGGAGTGGTGATTTATTTTGAAGTTGTTTAAGGAAAGCGGTAGAGTGTAACGGAAATCCCCAGCATGAATCAGAAGGAAGGCAACAAGGATCAGAAAAGATAGATTCAGACTTCGAAGGAGAATAGCTTGAAGATCACAAGTCAGGGAATTCACTTTGGAGTGCAATGCAAGTTAGCAACAAAAGAAGCTTGCGACCGGAATGCGAGTCAACAGTCCGAGATGATCAACAGAAGTTAGTCACAATGAAAAAAAGGGCAAGAAGCCAATCCAAAATGCAGAAGCTGATGAAAGTTGTCCGCCCAAGACATGGCCGAGGTCACAAGCACTGTATACCTGGTCTTGATCCGAAAAGCAGCACCCGCAACTAGCAAGTATCAAGGTTCAAATTTAGAGTCCGCATGAAGCACCAACCAATACTCAAGATCAAGCTTCAGAAGACTTATAGATAGGAATCTTGTAACTAGTAGCTGATAGGCTTAGTTAGTCTTTCTCATGTTTTGATTTTTGTTGTAATAGTAGGACCACGGACCGGAACTTCGATGGAACGGAACTTCGATGGAACGGAACCTCGATGGAACGGCACCTCGACTGGCTCTCCACCTCGGTTACTCCATATTCTTACTCACTTCTGAACTACACGTGGCCTGATTCCTTTATAGCCAAGGATATGTAGGCAGCTCAGATACAAGGGCTCGGTCACATCCTCTTATTTTTAGTTTAGTCTCTCTGAATAAGGGTCGGGTCAAAAACACTTGTCTAGTCGTTCTTTGTCTGAAAACTCTTTGTGTTTTCAGTCAAAGAGGGGCAGCTGTAAACGCGTGATTTTTGACCCTCCCCGAGATTTTTTATATTTTTTCAGCGTAAAATATTTAGTTTAATTTTAATATAGCTATTTTAGCTAAATTTGACTCTTTTACTTTATTTTTACCTTAAAATGAAAAATAACAAAAATATAGTTTTATTAATGTTTCGTAGTCATTTTTAAACTTGAAAAATACAAAAAAATAGTACTTTATATTTTTATCTTTTTATAGAAACGAAAATAATAAAAAATAGTTTCATTAACATTTTGTAGTTACTTTAATTTTGAAAAAATATAAAAATAATTTTTTAATTATTAGTCTTATAGTTACTTTGCTTACGTGGGATTAATTAATAATACCGTATTCTCATTCTTGGGTCCGGGCAAAGAATAATATTCGGGTCAAACTACCCGGTTTTATAATTTCCGGACCCATCCCATAATCTTTGAAACCCACGTGGAGACCCATCACTCTTGGTCTCTCACGTGGGCATTGGAATAAATTCCAACGGACAAACAAAAGGGGGTCACGTGAAGGATGGGCAAAAGGGTTTTTGACTGATTTTAAAAGAAAGAAAGGAGGGGAGCTCTTTTTTAAACAGAGAGGCTTCTTCATAAATAAAAGGAAAAAACAATACAGAGGGGGGACTCACGTTTTTTTTAGCAAAAAAAGGTTACTGTTGCTTCTTCTTCTTCTTCTTCATGAAGAAGGCAGGAACAACAATGAAAAAGGACTGAAAGAAAAACCATCAGCTTCCAAACGCACCACCCTCAACCAACAGTCATTTCCTCACGTCCAGCAGCAACCATCAATGCCGCTGCTGCGTCGTTAACCCACGTCCTTCCGCTGCTGCCTCCTTCTGCTTGTCACCACCCGCCCAAGGTTGTCACAAACCAACCGTCGAACACCATCGTAAAAACCAGCAAAACAGCAGCTTCGACCCTACCAAACTTTGAGTTTTCCGGTAGGTTTCGAGATCCCCAGCGATTTCAGTCAAGGTTCAAGGTTCGCTGGGATTTTTCTCGCTATTTCCATTTTCCCTGTACCGAAAAAGGCCGATCGAGGTAAGAAGTCGCCAGTTTTCTGTTCGAGGCTCCGTCACCGGTTCAAAGTCTCAATCGTTGGCTCGTTTGAATGTTGCTGTTTCTTTTGGTGTTCGTTTCTCTGTACGTGACATGAAGATTGAAGATCCAATAATAAAAGGGTCTATTGTTGCCTCCTGTTTAAGCACCTATTACATTTGCTTTCCCTGATATGGAAAAGTATTCAAATCCTATCTTTTCGGCTCTCCAACCATAGTTTCATGTGACATAGAGTTCAACACATTTGTACTTCAGAACGAGGGCAAGCTGTTCCAAAGCAGTTATCCTAAACCAGTTAGAGACATTCTTGGCAAACACTCATTGATTCTTGCCACTGGTGATCTTCACAAAAAATTCCGAAATATTGAAGTTGGCCTCATCAATAAATTCAAATGCAAACTCGGTTTTCTCGCTTGTGTTGATAAGTTATGTAGCTCGTTAATGGAATCATGGAGAGGAAATCAAGTGGTTCTCTTCTCAAAAGAAGCTAAACAGTTTACCTTCAATTTGATGTTGATGAATGTACTACACATGGAACCTGGAGAGCCACTGGCATTGCAGTTATTAGAGGATTTCCTAGCGTTCATGAAAGGATTAGTGTCCATTCCAATAAACCTTCCTTGGACATCCTACGCCAAGGCTCTTAAGGTGCTCTTACATTTTTTTAATGTTTTGGTGTGTTTGGTATTATTATTTTAAAAAATATCTTTCAGAAAATAAGTTTTTTTCTAGTGTTCGATTGTCAAAAATGACTTTCCTCACTCTTTTTCACAATTATCTAGTGTTCGATTGTTACTTTGAATTAATTTGGATCTGCTGGCTTTAATATTCTTAGTGTTTACTCGTAAATTAGAGTAAATATGGTTTGTTTTAGTTGGGTACAATTATTTGAAATTAGAAATCGAAGCGTGTTATTTAACAATTTTTCATGGCTCTCACAAAGTTAATAACACGTAGTTTCTTTAGACGCGTATTTTTATAACATTACCTCCCTAAATTCGGGTGTGCATTTCATGTGGCCCAAATCCAAATCCCAAAATGTTGAATAAGAATGTGTCGAGGATCCGGGTGCATTTCATGTGACGTGATTCGAAACATATATTTAGGCAACATCCTCTTTCGTAAATAATAATAATAATAAAAGAGGTAAAGGGATATTAATTTGCATTAAGTACATAACTGTTAAAATCAGATAAATAAGCCGAATATGACAGTTAAGCGACCGTGCTAGAACCACGGAATTCGGGAATGCCTAACACCTTCTCCCGGGTTAACAGAATTCCTTATCCGGATTTCTGGTTCGCGGACTGTTAAACAGAGTTATTCTTTTCCTCGATTCGGGATTTAACCGGTGACTTGGGACACCATAAATCTCCCAAGTGGCGACTCTGAAATAATTAAATAAATCCCGTTTCGATTGTCCTTTAATTGGAAAAACTCATTCGCGCCCTCGAGGGTGCGGTAAAAAAGAGGTGTGACAGGTAGGCTTCTCGAAAAATTACAAGAGTCACATATTCGGTATCCCCCTCTCGATACGAGTTTAGGCATATAAAATTTACCAAAATCGGAGTTCGATTGGCCTTTCAAAACCCAAATTTTCGTTTTCAATTTCTAGGCCACAATCCTTCACAATTTCTACCCAAATTCTTGAAGATTGATGTTAATTCTACCATATAATTATATTTTTGAGTCAAGAATCTTACCTCCGATGAATAACCGATGATACTCCCTTCAATCCCCATCCAAAAGCTCTCTAAATGATCAAAAATGGTGGAAAAATGACCCAAAATCGATTTTATCAACTCACTGATTTTTTTCGGAAATCACTATTCACGGGTTATTGTTCATGCGCGTCGACACTGTTCACAGAGTACTGTTCATGCGGGTCGATACTGTTCACCCACGCGGTTACTGTTCACGCGCGGGAATTACTATTCATACGCTGCAGAAAAATGCAACAGCAATACAGAAATTGCAGCACACAGCCATTTTCACTAAAATGGCTCTAACTCCATCATACGAACTCGGAATTCGACGATTCTTTTTCCTATGGCTCCGTAATTTTGATACGGATCCAGTGGTTCAAAAAAATGAATTTGGATCTCATTTACTCAGTGCAACATCAATTTTGCTCGTTAAACAATTAATTCATATTTCGCGTCAAAAACCCAATCGCGACTTGATGAAATTAGACCAAACTTTCCAGATCAGTCCTATAATTCATTATCTAAATTCTTGAAGTCTCGAAATCAAATTTGAATCTCTAGAACTAAAAATAGACCTTTGGATCATTACATTTATGCTCAAAATGGCAAAAATCTTCCAAAAACTATTCCAAAATTTATCCGAGCCTCATGGGATCCCAACAAAGTATACTAACAAGTCTCATAATATATTACGGACTTGCTTGAGGCCTCAAATCACAACAAACAATGCTAAAATCATGAATCAACCTCCAATCCAAGCTTTATGAACTTTAGAACTTCCAACTTCTATTTCGATGCCGAAACCTATCAAATGAAGTCCGATTGACTTCAAATTTTGCACACAAGTCCAAAATGATATAACAGAGCTACAGAAATTTTCGGAATTTCATTCCGACCGTCGGATCAAAATTTTACCTATCAACCGGAATTCACCAAAATACTAACTTTGCCAATTCAAGCTTAATTCTACACCGAACCTTCGAATTCAATTCCGATTGCTCTCCTAAGTCATAAATGATCCCCCGAAACTAGTCGAATCATCAGAATCCGATTCTGAGCACTCTAACTCAATAGTCAACTCTAGGTTGACTTCCCATATTCAAGCTTCCTTCAAACATGCTATTTGCTTCATTTTCAACCCAAATCACTTCTGACTCACCCGATATACTCTAATACTCGTATAAAAGCATAAAATATGTAAATGCAAGGTAGCGGGTGGTAATTCCCGTAACGTCGGGCTGGGCCGTTACAAAAACCTTCATGCATATCCTCACCTTCTCTCAAGCGCGGCAATACCCTTCGTTCAATGATATTGATATATGAAGAAGCACGAAAACACCATTCGTGCACAATCACTCTCCCTAATAAGCACAGAAACACCCTTCGTACACGATCACTCTTCCTAACAAGTATGAAAACATCCTTCATGCATTTTACTCTTCCTCACAAAGCATCACATATAACACAGTACCAAGCAAGGTGGGAAGTATAATCTACATCAAGGATAACATTTGAACATAACTCGTCATATGTGAATTTACCAATACCTTGGCAACCAATAACTAAATCAATAATTCAATAGTCTCAACGCCCAATATCTTAATAAGTTCAACATAGATAAATACAAGGATAAGAGAAATCAAATAGTTTCCCAATGTATCTTGAGCAAAAAAGAGGCATGACATATAAAGTAACATGGAACAAATAAAGCTATCTCTACCCGCATGCCAAACCCAAGGAAAATGCACACACACCCGTCACCTTATATATACGATGCCTCCAACACATAAATCACGTAACATATATACTCAATTACACACTAATTTCCTCAATCAAGGTTAACTAAGACACTTACCTCTTTCTGGAACAAGATCAACAATTCAATACGTACTTCTCTTTGGAACAAGCCTCCAAACCACCCGAGTCTTGTCAAATATTACTCAAATTAGTCAAAACAAGCTTTAGAAACTACTTATATGAAAAATGATCAATCTTTAACATACTTGAAAAACTCAGTCAACTCGGCCTACATGGTCGAAACCCAAAATTAAGACCAAATCCCCATTGCTCGTTCATTTGCAAGTCCAAATATGTGAATTGTTTCAAGATCCGACCTCACTTGAGGTCTAAATCTAAAATTTACAAAATACTAAATTTCTACCCAAAACTCTTGTTTCTTTTCTATGAAATCATATACTTAATAGATAAAATCCATGAAAAGTAATGGAAATTGAACAAAAAAAAGTTAAGATTGCTAACCTATGAAGTTGGAAAGAATTTACTCTCCAAAATTTCCTCTATGTGGAGTCTTTGTCTTAAAAATAGAGTAAAATTAGCTAAACCTCAAAATTCCGATCATTTACCGAGTTGCAGATATCGCATTTGCGAACTCTTCTTCGCAATTACGATATCCGTAAAATCAAACCACTAATCGCAAATGCGAAAAGTATCTCGGCCCCTCAGATGTCGGAAATGCGATTAAACTATCACATTTGTGAAGAACAACCCCCTTGCCAAAGTGAACTAAGCTTCGTAGATGTGAAGCTATTCATTAACTCACAACTGTAACAAAATTCTCGCAATTACAAAGCCGGACCAACTCGCAAAAACGACCATATCTTCGCAAAAGTGAAGTTCCCCAGTCCCTTCCCAACTTCATAAAGTGAAGTTCCCCAGTCCCTTCCCAACTTCACAAATATGAGCTAGGACTCGCAAATGCGAAGCTCAAATTTGCAGACAGACTCACACAAATGCGACGTCTGCAATACCAGAACATCCCAGCTTTTCCAACATATTACAAAACTCACCCTCCCTCTCGAGTTCCAATTCGAACATCTACACAAGTGTAATAACATTGTAAGAACTCGCTCATCGACTCAAATCATCAAAATAATATCTAAATTCAAGAATCAAACACTAAATCTCAAAGAATTTCATATTTCAACTTCAAATTTTAACTTTTCACATTAAGCGCAGAAACGACATCGGGTCACCTGTGACCCCAACCAAACATGCTTACAAGTCCAAAATCATCATACGAACCTATTAGAATTGTCAAAATACTGATCCGAGGTCGTTTACCAAAAGTATTGGCCATGGTCAACTCTAGCCATTTCTCAAGTTCAAAAACCAAGTTGTCTTTAAAATTAAATATTTAGACTTTTTGAAAATTAATATGGACCGTGCACGCAAGTCATAAACTATCAAATGGCGCTACGAAATGTCTCAAAATCATAAAAAAGGGAGCTAGTACTCAAAATGACCTATCATATTATTACGTGAGAGGTAAAAAAGACATGGCAAAAGACAGAGCAAAGCTGCTCATAATTTGGAGAAAAAGGTGGTAGACAAGGTTCATCGATCACAAACATACTACTTCAGCTAATGACTTTATGGATCCTTCACCTCTAACATAAAAAAGCAGGGCAAAACTACTAATGACTTGGAGAAAAAGGTGGTAGACAAGATTATAAATGTTGTAGTTCAAATAATGCTTCTATCGACCCTCTGCCTTAAAAATATAAACCAATCTTAAGCAGCAAATCCTCCACCAGTAGGTAATGATTGTGGTGTTCAGTTTAAGAAGTTCTCAGATGTCCAAGAGGAATTAAAGAAAGAAGCGGTCATTGAAGAAGAAGGAATATAAGAATGAATTAGGGGCTTTAAAGAAGTAACTTGGGAATAAACATGTGGAGATGTTCAATGCCATTGATTCAATTAGAAAAGCAATTCAGAAATATATAAATATATATAAACATGTGGAGAACATGTTCAATGCCTATTTGTGGTTTCAGCATACTGATTTTTTTCATGTGAGATGTATTTTTCTTACGTGTTCTATAATATAAATATATTGGAAATGATTTAATGTTTAACTCTGGCGAGGATGCTTGCGATATTAATGAAAATAGTGGCAAGCATAATAAAATAGATGTGGTTTTAGGAAAGAGGAAGGAAGGGACTTCTCGTATTTAACAGTATAGTTTTATAACGAATATTTTTTAAGGTTTCAAATATTTTTTCTATGCTCATTCAGTCAACAATTGAAGAGGTTCCAGCTTATGAGGTTTCAAATAATTCGAATCTTGATGATGCTACAAGAATGATAGAACCTGCTAAAGTACATCGCAATATCGTCAAAGGGGATCGCACTTTTAAAGCTCAATTACATGACAATTTAGAATAGTTTCAACCAATTGAATTATGTATTTTTTAAATTTCAGGAAGAAAGGTGTACAAAGAGAAGGACGATAAGCTTGACCCACCCTTTGATCTTGGAGTTTCATACGTAGTTAAGAGGACGTGGTTTTTCGAACTACACTATGATAGTATAGGATTTATGAGATAGTATGTTAACAATTATTGTATAGTAATCTCAGAATGCTATTCTGCAGTATAACATATCATATATTTTTTAACAGTAAACTTTTTATTATGAATTATCACTATCCAAAATCTCGCCAAAGGCATTGTGATAGCACCTAGACTAGGTGAACTTATTACTTACAATAATTAAGTAAGTATAACACTGATATTTTAAAACAAAGTTTGAAACATCTCTAATATTTAATTTCTGGATCTGCACAAAAATATGCATAAGTGTAGAATAAGTATACCTCGGTTGATACCTAGTAAATATTAAGACTAACCTCAGTAGGGTAATGATGAGGTATAAGTCAAGACACCTGCTAGTCATAATAGCATGTGCAATAAATAAGTATAAAGCTAATAATAAAAACAATAAGTAGTAAATGACAAGAATGAATAAACATGCGATACAACAGTAAAGTAATGCGAACACGATTTGGTACTGGTGAAACCACTTAAGGAAAAGTGATGACGGCCGAATACTCAAACTGCCCTAACATAAGTTTTACAATAAAATTTCTTCGAGATACCTCATCTCATAAACACTAGTCACGAGTCTCAACCATAAATCAATATGTTCACGATACTTTGTGCCCACATTATTAATCACAACCATACGGACAACTCACGTGTCAATATCTCTATTCACTCGGCATGATCACATGATCAATATTACAATTCGCTTGGCATGTTCATAGGATCAATATTACAATTCACCCGGTGTGGTCACATGCTCAATATCATAATTCACCCAGCGTGGTTAAAGGCTCAATATTACAATAAAAACAAATAATACAAAAATACATAAACATGACCAATGAATGTCAAGTTTTATTCTTCTAAACTGGTATAAGCGACATGCTACGATGCATGCTTATACGGTTGTACTAATACAGTCCAAGTCAGCAAGTAATATCAACGACATCGAGTAGCTCATTGAAAGAAACACAACAAGTTACTGAAGGTGCATGACATACACAAGGAAAAGAACATAATCACATGAATAACATCAATATAATGCCCCCAGGTCATCACATATCATCCCTGACATAGCCACCCTTATGTCTCCATGTTGATAACATCATAATAGCCATCCTTATTGCACCGGCCAGATATTTAATATAATAGCCATCTGTATCACTCTGATAGCCACTCGTATCACTTCGCCTCGACAATAATATAATAGCCATTCGTATCGCTCCACACATTCATCAACGGTGAGATGCCACCCTTATGCTCTGCCTAACGATAATAGTGAAATGCCACCCTTATGCTCTGCATAACGATAACATTGAGATGACACCCTTATGCTCTTCATAACAACAATCAATCCACACAGCAAATTCACGCATGAAAATATCACAACAACACGACACATTAAAGCATACAACAAGTGCCCATAGACCGGAATCACTTAACAACAATAATGTCAATATTACCACAACACATAGACCACAACTCAAAACGACGTGTACAAAATCTCAATGGAAACAAAATGAATAGGGAAAGTAACTCAACAAATGAACAATATCCTATTAAGCAAAAACTTCAACTAAAACAGGTTAATTACTTTCAATAACTTCAACTTCAATTAATGGATTAAAAATAAACTCAATAATGAAGGTATTTTCATGAAATGAAAAACTTAGAATTCTAGTATATGACATAAGCTAACAATGAAATAGATGGCATGAACTAACAACTATGTCTAAATGCATGTTAATAAACCGGCAACGAGAGGATATTTTGTATCAACAGTTTCAATTGAGAATAACTCAACAATATAATAACGGAAGTCACATAATAATAAAAGAGGTAACAACTTCAAATAAAGCATATAAGATTAAACATGACAAGTAAAAGAAATGACAAATGCTAATAACTTCAAATAAAGCATGTGCGAGCAAACTTGACAAATAAAAGATATAACATATGCTAAAAACTTCAAATAAATACATGAAATAAGCCTAAGAGTCTAAATCGGTCAATTTTCATATATAAGTTCGAGCACGCAATCGTCACCTTGCGTACACATCTTTCACATAATTCTAATATGACAATAAATCCCAAATCCAAAGGGGTAGTCCCCCCACATAAACAAGGCAAGATACTTACCTCAAAATACTATATCTATACTTTAAATAGACCTTCCCGTGTGAACCAACCTCAGGCGGCTCGAACCTAGCCAAAATAGCTTAATATCATAAATGAAAGCTTCGATATTTAATGAAAACCAAAAATTCAACTCCGGGATCGCACCTCTAAACCCAATAAAACTCAAAAAAATTCGAACACCCATTCCGATATGAGTCCAAAATACAAAAATTATCCAATTCCGATATCAAATCGACCTTAAACCATCATTTTACATTTTAGAAAGTTTTTACAAAAATCTTCAATTTCTCCAATTTAAATCACTAATTAAAAGATAAAAACAAAGTTGGAATCATGAAATATAACCAAATCTGAGCCAAGAGCACTTACTCCAATCTAATCATTAAAATACCCTCCTAAATCACCTTAATACGAGCTTTCTAACTCAAAAAGTGATAAATAACAAAATCCCTCGAAATAGAGTACTTATAATTCTGCCCAGGTATACCTCTTACACGATCGCGGAACATGCTTCGCGATCCCGAAGCACAAAATCATTGCCTAAAGAAAATAAGCTACGCGTTCACGGTACACACCTTGCCAACGCGATGAGCAATTAGGCCAACCTTTGCGTACGTGTACAATGTATCGTGAACGCGATGAGTAATATTCCGCCAGCCCCAAGCTTCCTTATGCAAACACAAAATCTACTACACGAATGTGGAAAACAAGCCACTGACACTTTGCGAAGGCGTGCTTACAACCACATCTGTGATGAACAAAATACTCAGCTCTAATAATCACTGTGCGATCACGGACAACTCTTCGCGATCGTGAAGAACACTAAACACCAGAAAAAGAGCAACTCCAAAACATGAAAAAATGGCTTGTAGCCCATCCGAAACACACCTGAGGCCTTCGAGACCCTGTCCAATCATACCAAAAAGTTATATAACATAACGCGGACCTGCCCGAAGCCTCAAATCACAAAAAACAACATCAAAACTATGAATCACATCTCGATTCAATCCTAATGAACTAATGAACTTTCAACTTCTACAACTCGCATCAAATCATATCAAATGAATCCGGAATGACCTCAAATTTTGCATTAATGTACCAAATAATACAATTACCAACTCCTGAAATCGCAATCCAAACAAAGTCAACTCCCAATCAAACCTCTCAACTTTCCAAACCTTCAACTTTTCAACTTTCACCAAAATGAATCATATCAACCTACGGACCTCCAAATCCAAATCCGTACATACGCCTAAGTCTAAAATTACCATGCAAAACTATTTGAATCATCAAAATACCATTATGGAGTCGTCTACACAAAAATCAAAATTTGGTCAACTCTTGTCACTTAAGCTTCTAAAACAAGAACCATTCTTCAAAATCAATCCTGAATTATCTGAAAACCAAATCCGGCCACACATACAGGTCATAATACACATTACGAAGTTATCCCATACTTTAAGATACCAAACGGGACGGTAATTCTCAAAATGACCGGTCAGGTCGTTACATGAATATTGAGTTTTATTTTAGTTTATCGATGTGTACGTACAGAGCAATACTTTTTCCCGTATATCAATGTGATTCAACCTTAAAAAGAAGACTAAATATACAAATGCGAGGATGACAAGCATTGGCCATTTTTTGAACAACAAAATTTGGAAGTTATTTAAAATATTAGGTTCAAAGAGTGCAAAAGTAAGATTGGATATTCTTGACTTAACAAAGAAACTAGAAGAGAATTGATGAGCTAAATATTACTTGATACTAGCAGTTCTTGTTTATGTTAATTGATGCCGAATTAGTGGATATTTTACTCGGATAATGCTCATTCGTGTCGCTATTTGATGTAGGTGAAGACGAGCTAGATGTGAGAAGAAAAACAAAGGGGGAACAGACTGAGTGGTGCGCACTGTGTGTAGCTGAAGGTGGAATGCGCAATAATGTGTTCAATGGAGGCGAACCGCTGTAGCTCAGTGTAAAGTGGTTCAAGTGTGAAAAACGCACGAGACGCCTGTTAGAATTTTAAGTCAGAGACTATTTTGGAATTTTTCTTGTCACAAACCCTAACCTAACCTAAGTCAATTCAATATGGAAGTTTGGTTGAAATTTTCGTTGTAATATCTTCTTACTTTTGAATAGGGAAATGGGTAAAATTTGCCTCTCTACTATAAGGAAAGGATCACTCTTACCCTCCATATACTATTGGTCTAAAACTACCCCTAATGTTGTACATGTATATTCCTTGGTCACTCAATGACAGTAATATCTTGGTGACATGGACACAAAGTTGCATGCTACCTCATTACCCCAACACATTTTACTCCCTCGCTTCTCTTCTTCTTTTATCACTAGACTCTCCTCTCTCTCAACCATCACACTACCATCAGTCTTGTTACTCCTTCAGTACCTCATTTATTCTGTGTATTTTATATTTTTTTTTGGAAAGAGTTACTCCTACTAAAAAAGAATCCATTCTAACTACTTTCTCATTCAGATTTTGTTTAATTTCTCTTATATAGTTGTTGAAATATATTGCTAATGAAATAACTGGGCAAAAACATCTCTTGATAACTTAATTGAGAAACTATCAGAATAATAATTTCCAAAGTCAGTAATTAAGAAGCCCAAACTGGATAAACTATTGTGTAAGTTAGTAAATTAAAAAATACTATTAAATGAATAACAATTAAATAAGATATTGTTATAACGACTTGGCCGGTATTTTTTGTATTTTAGCCCCGTTCCCCTATTTGATACTTCTCGTATGTATATTTATTGTTATGTAACTTGTGGGGATGGACATGATTGGTTTCGGGAATGTTTTGGAGAGAATTGAGACACTTAGTCTCATTTTGGTAGCTTAAGTTGTAAGAGTTGACCATGGTTTGGCGTTTGTGAAATGACCTCATATTCATATTCTGATGGTTTCAGTAGGTTTATATTATAATTTTGGATTTAGCCGTATGTACAAATTTGAAGATGGAGATTCCTAAGTTGATTTGGCTCTAAATATCGAATGTTGATAATTAAAGGTTTGGAAAGTTCATAAGTTTGGCCGGAGGTTGACTTTGATGTTATCAAATTCAAATTTTGGTTCCGGAAGGTGGAATATGTTTGTTTTGTCATTTAAAACTTGTGTGCAAAGTTTGGGTCCATTTATTGGTTAGCTTAAATCAGATGCTTGATTTAAAGTTACAAGTTTTTAAAAGAGTGATTTGGATCGATGATTCTTGGATTTGCTGTTAATTTCAGCGTTTTGATCCTTTGGATTGGTTTGGGCCATGTATTAGGACATTGTGGTGTGATTGGATGGGGTCTGGGGAGCCTCAAGTGTGTTTCTGGGTGGTTTCAGATCTTTTCCATGAGTGTTGGAATCAATTTTTTGCTGAGGTCTTGTGTTCTTCGTGTTCGAGGAGAGGGAAGGGGGTGCATCACATTCACGATGAAGGAAATTTGGAGCTAGAGTTCTTGCTCTTCGCGTTCGTGATGGGGCATTCACATTTGTGAAGAGGGAAACTGAGTTGGGCATGTGGATTAGGATCTATCCCCTAAGGTCACCCTCTCATATTTCTCTCTTTATGGTGTATACGCAGTATAAGGAGAATGTCACGACCCCAAACCCCGATCGTGATGGCGCCCAACACATTGCTAGGCAAGCCCGACCATCTTATCCAATTACCAGCCAAGTATAATTAATACTAATTAATCGGCGTGATTAGCCCGTTTTCATAACAAATCAAGAAGTGTAGAAATGAAATACAAGAACACAGTCCCAACCAAATCGTGGTGTCACAAGTCTGAGCCTCTACAAATGAGATCTACTACAAAATCAAGTCTAACCAGAATGGAGACAACAAAATGATAAAAATAAAGAGGTCAGGTACTGCGGACGTTGGCAGCTACCTCGAAGTCTCCACAGAATGGGGATAATAAAGCAGTTGCGATAGCTCAACCGCCCTCCTGAACCTGTATATCTGCACAAAAAGTGCAGGGGAGTGGGGTGAGTATATTTCAACTCAGTGAGTAACAATAATAAACAATAACCGAAAATAAGAACTCCTGTACTATCACTAAACAGTTCTAAGGCGACCCCTACAGGTTAGTCATCACTATAATGAGTACTCTAATCTCTAGTCCACATCTATCTCATCTAGGTCCCACACTGACCACATCCTCGCTCGTACCACTACGGTATACAGCCATCTCAATATATGGAGACATATATGTAAGGCCCCGTAAAAATATTTGTGCATAAAACCTAGTAGCTGTGGTGTCATGGTCCGAATAATGTGTTAGGAATGCGTAGAATTCTTCGCGGCTCGCAAGCTCGCCGCGGTTCGGACCCTTGGTAGTGATTTCTAGGCCCAAGCGCTATGGTGCTGCGGCGTGCAGCCCGATCCACCATATATCACTGCGGCGTGCGGTCCGATCCAATATATATATATATACATATATAATTATACTGCTGCGGCGTGCAGCCCGATCCCATAATATACCAGCGCTCACTGGAATGTGTGCAGACTCAGACTCCGAAGGGGCTCCTACAGCCCAAGCGCAATAATACTGCGGCGTGCAGTCCGTCCCACATGTATATTACATGTATATTACATGTACATCACTGCGGCGTGCAGTCCGATCCAATATAGGTATCTATATACATAATACCTCATAATGGGTCCTCGACCCTATCCCAGTCAGTATGCACTCCTAGACCCTGTCTCAGTCAATATAGACTTGGCCTTTCAGGCCCAATATAACATCTCATAGTGGGTCCTTGACCCTATCTCATCTCAATCGGTATAGACTTGGCCTTTCAGGTCTGCTCAGCCTAGAACAGGGAATTCCACCCTAGATAATCTCTCTCAATGTACACATCTAGTACGGCTCATATTATACTATACAGCTAGAGCTATGGCTGAGTGTATGTTTCCAACACGATATAAGGGTCACCTAGCTCTATAGGTTCCCTAATGCTCTACAGATCGGCACAAGGCCCCAAACATGGCTATCAGCCCAATTGCACAGTTATAAACTTATTATCAGTCATAACACACAGTATACTATTAGTCGGGAAGGACTAAGTCCGAACCCCCAATAACAATGTCACCACGCCCGTCATAGAACGCGTGTCTCATCTCAATATAGCACTGTGAAGTGCTAGTACGGGGTTTCAAACCCTCGGTACATTATTTACTACTACCACTCACCTCGAACCGGTAGAAGCTTCATGCCCGCGACGCCTTAGCTCCTCGAACCGGCATCCACGCATGTCAAAACTAGCCAAAATCAGTACAAATATATCAAAATAGGCTAATGGAACATAACCCAATCGAAAGAACTCGAAAAATATTAAAAATCACGAAATTGGCAAAACCCGAGCCCCGGGCCCACATCTCGAAAAATTTTGAAACTCATATTTTCGGAATCCTCGTCTCTCTACGAGTCCGTACATACCAAGAACTCCCAAATCGGACCACAAATGACCCTTCAAATCCTAAATTTTCGTTTTTGAAAAGTTTATAAATTTTCTCCGATTTCATCCATTTGATTCACTAATACTTGATGAAAATAACCATGGAATCAGTAAATATAATCACTTTTGGATAGAGAACACTTACCCCCATCCATATGGTGAAAATCGCTTCGAAAATCGCTTCAATCCGAGCTCCATAGCTCCAAAAATGAAGAAACACCTCGGACTGCCCCAAATTAATTGTCCAGCGATTTTCGCCTCTGCGGTTACTGTTCATCGCAGGTGCGATTGCACTGTTCATCGCTTCTGCGGAACTGTTCATCGCAGAAGCGGAAAATCACTGTTCATACGCTTCTGCGGGTACTGTTCATCGCAGAAGCGAAAATACCAGATTTGCCCCAGAAAATTGCAGCAGCTTTTTATTTCACTAAAAATGCTATAACTCAATCATACGAACTCGGAATTCGATGATTCTTTTTCCTATGAATCCGTAATTTTGATACGGATCCAGTGGTTCAAACAAAACTGAATTTGGATCTCATTTGCTAAGTGCAACATCAATTTTTGGCTCGTTAAACAATTAACTCATGTTTCGCCTCAAAAACCCAATCGCGACTTGATGAAATTAAACCAAAATTTCCGGATCAGTCCTATAATTCATTATTTAAATTCTCAAAGTCTCGAAATCAAATTTGGATCTCTAGAACTAAAAATAGACCTTTGGATCATTACATTTATGCCCAAAACGGCAAAAATCTTCCAAAAATGACCCGTTGGGCATCCGAATTTACCCCGAAGCCTCCGGGACCTCAACCAAAAGTACTAACACCTCTTATAACATCATTCAAACTTGTTCCAATCATCAAAACTCTATCGTTAACATCAAAATCGTCCTTTTTCAACAAATTCAAGCTTAAGTTTAACTTTAATTTAAAAAAATTCACATTCGATCAAAAACCCGACCAAACGATGTCCGAATGACTTGAAAATTTGCAGGCATATCCAAAATCACCTAACGGAGCTACTGCAACTGTCGGAATTCCATTTCGACTCTCGGGTCAAAATCTCACCTATCGATCGGATTTCGCCAAAATTCAACCTTAGCCAATTCAAGCCTATTTCTACACCGGATCTCCAAATTCAATTCCGATTGCTCTCCTAAGTCATAAATGATCCCTCGAAACTAGTCGAATCATCCGAATCCGATTCCGAGCACTCTAACTCGATAGTCAACTCTAGGTTGACTTTCCATATTCAAACTTCCTTCAAACATGCTATTTGCTTCATTTTTAATTCAATTCACTCCTAACTCACCCGATAGGTTCTAAAACTGATATAGAAGCATAAGATATGTTAATGCAAGGTAACGGGGTGGAAATTTCCTTAACGACGGGCCGGGTCGTTACATTCTCCCCAACTTAAACAAACGCTCGTCCTCGAGCGGACTCAGAGTTGTACTAGAAGCCACCTAATAGCTGAATGACCTTACCAAGCATATATTCGGGGCGATACCACTTCACCCTATCTTTTATAAGTCCGATAACATAGTATAGCTGAATTTCCACAGTCTAACTGAACCATAAACCACATTGCACTTTCCGAAATCATATACCAGTCTGAATCCCACATCTATGCTCAGAGTACACACGATCCAACTGTAATAGCCAACTCACCACTCCGGGTGAGATCACATGATGTACATCAAACAACACGATCACTCGATACGATAGTCTCTAATCACGACAACTGGCCACAATAACCAAATACTAGCAGAAAGAACCTTTCTCATTAGATAGAGTCTTATTCCAACACCTTCATATCCTGCCCACGGCAACTGAAGCACGCGATATACCGAACCCATCTCTCGGGTCAACCATTCGTGAATCTATTTCCCTTTTAAAATTGATACCACAATAAGTTTCGGAGCCAAACCTCGATATTACCTTTCTAACGAGCTGAAATCATATATGCTCGCTCTCATTAATGACTTGAATGATCATTTCGGTTATAACACACCACACTGGTAACATGACACCTCAGCATCGGCCTAGGCCACAACGAGCACAACACAGGCTCCAATAAGAACGATCTGAACACACTCGAATCATGACAACTGACTCACACAAAGAGCCATAATTCAAATTCTTCCATACCATCACAACACATAACTGAGATTCTCGTCTCACATCATAGAATTAGAGTACCTGAATCCTCCTCGAAAGGTCATAACATCACGTGGCCTTGCCACAACTTATGATTCTATCCAAACACTATTACTCATGGAGCACCTCAAGTCGCAATGCTCAAAACGGTCAGCCACACACATATTTAGTTCTGAACTCAAGCAATCAATCACACGCGGTGATACATTTAGTATATGCTATCGAATCCTGAATGGACACAACCGATGTGCTATTCCCCGAGCGATACCCAATACGGACTATTCCTCAGAAGTGGGGAAGTATTGTATACCCAGTAGCATATAACTAACTATATTTTCACAATATTCTATTTCGGTGTGCAACCCGCTCCAATAACATACCCGTGGCGGCGTGCCACCCGATCCGGATACCATACATGTGGCGGCGTGCCACCCGATCCAAATAACCCTACATGTGGCGGCGTGCCACCCGATCCAGATACTATACATGTGGCGGCGTGCCACCCGATCCACGCGTAATTCTAGCAAAAGGGAATGCACATCGACTCAAGTTGCTCATTGCAACAAACATGTACATATAGCCTCGAGCTCGGTCACATAAAACTCATCCGACAAAGTTCCTCAATACCGGAACTGAATCAATGGTAGATACCTCTACACTGACATCCGCCACGAAGGCCCAACTGGCAAAGCAATACCTACCAACCGTCCGCCGGCTCTAGGGTACATCCACCCTACTGGAGCATGATCTGATGCGCTCTGCCATGCAGTTTGCGACATGTTTCTGACATAGTCCATATCACATTAGTCTAGACAGTCTGACTTATGACAACCAGCCTGCAATCATATATCATTATTCAAATTCATCATATCAAGTGACGAGATAGCCACTAGGGCTTCCAATTTCCGATAACCGCTACACTGTGCCGATACACACGATATACCACCGCTGCGTAGGCGGGTTACGAGAACTTCTAGTCTCCAACACATACATAACACAGGAATCACTATGCCTGATTCCGTACTTCACCGTACGATTACATAACGCACCTCAAGCGTCCATTCATACCACGAAAGCCATTCATAAATTTCACTATGTCATCAACGACTCAATTATTACAGTCGATCCAACGAGAAAATACCACCATACCACTAGATATTATCAATTTACATTACCTTGTCCATTTGCACCATATACCCTTCCAAATTACTAGAATAGCAGTACCATTTTCTTAAATCATCAGAAAGATCGATTCTTAAATCACATGCAGATGTCCGCGCTGCTCAATAATTTTATTGACTTCCCATATATTATGAACTAATCTCAAAACCTTGAATATGCCATTATCAACTTTCCATAACACATCGCGTATACCATATCACACTAAGACAACATGGAAATTCATATCCCTTTCCTCCGCTGCAAACATCGGCGCACTCAACTCGTCAAGGGCTTTCATGATCCCATATAGAGAAAACTCATTACAATTCCCAGCTTTGCATACCAACAGGAAAAATACACTCATTTTCAAACCACGGTATAACACATCGCAAACTCGTTCTCCCAATTACATTGCATAAATTAAACCGCCAGGACTCAGTCCTTATACCCATATCAAGTTACACAACTGCCAACACTCAGAAGCTTTGCTGCACAATATCTGCAAGACTCATCACTTCAAACACATACCATGAATTAATCGTATTCCTTATCATACCGCTTCAGTTTATTAACAAGTTGTTCCATTTACCCAGTTTCCTTTCCGATTCATCTCTAATTTCATATCATTCTTTACTGTAGTACGGCAATGCCTCAACCCTTTTTACCACACAAGACTCGTACACAAGACCACACTGTCTAAGACCCATAGGCCACTGAATACTCTCTCAGTGTTCCCAGAAGTACCACGTTCTACCACACTTTATTTTGATGAACTTCCCACGATTTTTAAATTGTTATCATTACTTCCCAATACGGATACGTAGAATCTCAACCTTCACATGATATAACACAAGCCTTGATCTTCTCTAACGAAACCGCCATCTTTAGCCACATACACAAATCTTAAGGCACCTGACTGTTACAAGCAAAATCTTGAACACTGCAAAACCATTCTCGGGCATCATTCACCCTTATTCAGCTGTAATTCAACTGTCCTATTGAGTAGAACCACTCGTGTTTTGTTAGAACTCTGACATCGCAGAACATGATTACTTACAGGTATAATTCGCTATCTTTCTTTTCTATACACCGAACATTCCTTACCAACAGTAGTTCAAAACATCCTAGTATTTATTCACATCTACGAAGCACCATAACCTTGTCAGAATTTTCCCAACATACTTAAAGACAGTGCCCACATAGCGTACAACCGTGCAATTGTTATTTAATAGCAACCTCCCCAACTTAGCTCGAAGCCATTCATCAAAGCACTTTTAACCACTCATATCATTATTATTCAAGTGATGCCGAAATGTTACAATGAGATTAAACTCAAGTCATTTACAAGTCTTGACAGAGACTCGAATCATCAAAGACCTTAACCGTTCTGCAATTCTTGCATTTATACACACACCACCAATAAGCCCACTCTCTTTAGGTGACAGAAATCTTTCTAAGTCCCAAATTTTCCAAAAATTTCGGCAGAGTTTCCTTTGTAATTTGGCCTATCCACCGGCCAGAGAATCACCAAAATCATCCTAACAATACATCCGCAACTCGACAAGACATCACAATGTATATCAACAACATAAATCTCAATACTACACAATTATATCATCAGCATTAGTACATGAACATGCGCTGCACCTGCTCAAATCATAACACATATACCTTTCACAATGATACACCTAGCACAACCAATTCAGTTTTCTTGAGTTTGAACTCATACTACCAGACGTAGCGCACTTTACATTTCCGCTAAGAGGCAATGAACATATTTCTCACGCCCATAGCTAGTGCTACATATCAAATCACAATAAGAATCGAATACCTTATAGCTCTCCCATTATCAAACTGCAATTTGCACAATTAAGATCAATACCGATCGTATGAACTTCATAATACCGACTCGCGAAATTAGCACCTTGCTGCTCAAGCCATAGACAATGATTTGGCCTCAAGTCCTCCAGACATGCCCGACATGAACTCATAGAGATTATATCTCGTCCCTCGATTGGGGAATCATAAGCCATCAAGGCAAATTTATCACTAAGCACTCGAGTGCGCACATCAACGTGCAGGAGGAATTTCAAGAATTACATCTTAAGCTGAATCATACACGCACGATAAGAATTCCAAGAATTTGAAACTTTCCTAAAGGTTTGCAGCCTCCCGAGGATAAGTACAGGCGTCCCCGTACCGATCCACAAGACTCTACCAACCGGCTCATGACTCGCGAGACCTGTTAACCTAGGCTCTGATACCAACTTGTCACGACCCCAAACCCCGATCGTGATGGCGCCCAACACATTGCTAGGCAAGCCCGACCATCTTATCCAATTACCAGCCAAGTATAATTAATACTAATTAATCGGCGTGATTAGCCCGTTTTCATAACAAATCAAGAAGTGTAGAAATGAAATACAAGAACACAGTCCCAACCAAATCGTGGTGTCACAAGTCTGAGCCTCTACAAATGAGATCTACTACACAATCAAGTCTAACCAGAATGGAGACAACAAAATGATAAAAAGAAAGAGGTCAGGTACTGCGGACGTTGGCAGCTACCTCGAAGTCTCCACGGAATGGGGATAATAAAGCAGTTGCGATAGCTCAACTGCCCTCCTGAACCTGTATATCTGCACAAAAAAGTGCAGGGGAGTGGGGTGAGTATATTTCAACTCAGTGAGTAACAATAATAAACAATAACCGAAAATAAGAACTCCTGTACTATCACTAAACAGTTCTAAGGCAACCCCCCACAGGTTAGTCATCACTACAATGAGTTCTCTGATCTCCAGTCCATATCCATCTCAACTGGGTCCCACACTGACCACATCCTCACTCGTACCACTACAGTGTACAGCCATCTCAATATATAGAGACATATACATTTGTCTATAACACATAAGTATTTACGTATTTATAAGGATATTAATAAGTATAATGCTGCGGTGTGCAGCCCGCTCCAATACATATACCGCTGCGGCGTGCAGCCCGCTCCATTTAACGTCGACGGCGCTCACTGGGGGTGTATACAGACTTCGGAGGGGCTCCCTAGGCCCAAGCGCTATGGTGCTATGGCGTGCGGCCAGGTCCACCATATATCACTGCGGCGTGCAGTCCGATCCAATATATATATACATATATAATTATACTGCTGCGGCGTGCAGCCCGATCCCATAATATACCAGCGCTCACTGGAATGTGTGCAGACTCAGACTCCGAAGGGGCTCCTACAGCCCAAGCGCAATAATACTGCGGCGTGCAGTCCGTCCCACATGTATATTACATGTATATTACATGTACATTACTGCGGCGTGCAGTCCGATCCAATATATATACTGCTGCGACGTGCAGCCCGATCCAATATAGGTATATGTATATAATACCTCATAATGGGTCCTCGACCCTATCCCAGTCAATATGTGCTTGGCCTCTCAGGCCCAATATAATATATCACAGTGGGTCATAGACCCTGTCTCAATCAATATAGACTTGGCCTTTCAGGCCCACTCAGCTAGAACAGGGAATTCCACCCTAGATAATCTCTCTCAATGTACACATCTAGTACGGCTCATATTATACTATACAGCTAGAGCTATGGCTGAGTGTATGTTTCCAACACGATATAAGGGTCACCTAGCTCTATAGGTTCCCTAATGCTCTACAGATCGGCACAAGGCCCCAAACATGGCTATCAGCCCAATTGCACAGTTATAAACTTATTATCAGTCATAACACACAGTATACTATTAGTCGGGAAGGACTAAGTCCGAACCCCCAATAACAATGTCACCACGCCCGTCATAGAACGCGTGTCTCATCTCAATATAGCACTGTGAAGTGCTAGTACGGGGTTTCAAACCCTCGGTACATTATTTACTACTACCACTCACCTCGAACCGGTAGAAGCTTCATGCCCGCGACGCCTTAGCTCCTCGAACCGGCATCCACGCATGTCAAAACTAGCCAAAATCAGTACAAATATATCAAAATAGGCTAATGGAACATAACCCAATCGAAAGAACTCGAAAAATATTAAAAATCACGAAATTGGCAAAACCCGAGCCCCGGGCCCACATCTCGAAAAATTTTGAAACTCATATTTTCGGAATCCTCGTCTCTCTACGAGTCCGTACATACCAAGAACTCCCAAATCGGACCACAAATGACCCTTCAAATCCTAAATTTTCGTTTTTGAAAAGTTTATAAATTTTCTCCGATTTCATCCATTTGATTCACTAATACTTGATGAAAATAACCATGGAATCAGTAAATATAATCACTTTTGGATAGAGAACACTTACCCCCATCCATATGGTGAAAATCGCTTCGAAAATCGCTTCAATCCGAGCTCCATAGCTCCAAAAATGAAGAAAACACCTCGGACTGCCCCAAATTAATTGTCCAGCGATTTTCGCCTTTGCGGTTACTGTTCATCGCAGGTGCGATTGCACTGTTTATCGCTTCTGCGGAACTGTTCATCGCAGAAGCGGAAAATCACTGTTCATCCGCTTCTGCGGGTACTGTTCATCGCAGAAGCGAAAATACCAGATTTGCCCCAGAAAATTGCAGCAGCTTTTTATTTCACTAAAAATGCTATAACTCAATCATACGAACTCGGAATTCGATGATTCTTTTTCCTATGACTCCGTAATTTTGATACGGATCCAGTGGTTCAAACAAAACTGAATTTGGATCTCATTTGCTAAGTGCAACATCAATTTTTGGCTCGTTAAACAATTAACTCATGTTTCGCCTCAAAAACCCAATCGCGACTTGATGAAATTAAACCAAAATTTCCGGATCAGTCCTATAATTCATTATTTAAATTCTCAAAGTCTCGAAATCAAATTTGGATCTCTAGAACTAAAAATAGACCTTTGGATCATTACATTTATGCCCAAAACGGCAAAAATCTTCCAAAAATGACCCGTTGGGCATCCGAATTTACCCCGAAGCCTCCGGGACCTCAACCAAAAGTACTAACACCTCTTATAACATCATTCAAACTTGTTCCAATCATCAAAACTCTATCGTTAACATCAAAATCGTCCTTTTTCAACAAATTCAAGCTTAAGTTTAACTTTAATTTAAAAAAATTCACATTCGATCAAAAACCCGACCAAACGATGTCCGAATGACTTGAAAATTTGCAGGCATATCCAAAATCACCTAACGGAGCTACTGCAACTGTCGGAATTCCATTCTGACTCTCGGGTCAAAATCTCACCTATCGATCGGATTTCGCCAAAATTCAACCTTAGCCAATTCAAGCCTATTTCTACACCGGATCTCCAAATTCAATTCTGATTGCTCTCCTAAGTCATAAATGATCCCTCGAAACTAGTCGAATCATCAGAATCCGATTCCGAGCACTCTAACTCGATAGTCAACTCTAGGTTGACTTTCCATATTCAAACTTCCTTCAAACATGCTATTTGCTTCATTTTTAATTCAATTCACTCCTAACTCACCCGATAGGTTCTAACACCGATATAGAAGCAAAAGATATGTTAATGCAAGGTAACGGGGTGGAAATTTCCTTAACGACGGGCTGGGTCGTTACAGAGAACCGATAAGTGTTTGGGTTTTCGCATTTTTTTCTCTATTTGATTTTACCTTGCGTATGTACATGTTTTATCTCATATCTTCTTTATATGCCACCTTTTTGGAATTTATACGCGAGTCTTTATGCATATCTTCTTTATATGCTATTTGACTGGAAGGTGAAGGCACTATACATATCTTCTCTATATGTTAACCTATTAATATTGATTTGATCCTTAATGGATACCTTCTCTATATGCTGAGTTGTTAATGGATATGAGAATTGGTAACTACATATACCGATTTGGTTATATTTGTTTTCTACACTTATTTTGGTACCATTCCTATGTACTTGAACGTTTTATGAATTGAGCAAGATGTTAGTGAGTATCATTGGAGTTCTAGTCTATATTAGCTCGCCTAGGTTGGTTATGATGCTTGATGAATATATGGGGTCAGTTGTACTCACACTACAGTCTGCATTTAATTTTGTAGCTCCAGATGTTGGACCAAACTAAGAGCTGTTGTGATTGCTTTTGAGCTACTGAGAGACGAGGTAGAGCTGCATTCCGCTGCGGTCCTTGACGTCTATTTCCATTTAAGCTACTACTGTTATTATTCAGATAGTATTTCTATTTCGTGTTTTAGAAATGTATTTCTATTGTAGAGCTCATGATTTTATATTACGAGTTCTGAAAATTTTATGTATTGATGCAATTTGTTTATTACATTTGGCTTTAGACTTGTGATATTTCTATAATTATTTTTATCTTATTCCGCTTTTGTTATGCTTGGTTTGCCTAGCAAGTGAGTGTGACGACCCAAAACCTACCATATGCCGTGTGTAATGACCCGGTCGGTCATTTTGAGAATTAATGGCCCAATCCCCTATTCGCTACTTTTTCTATATTTATTTCTGCTGTTGTGATTTGCTGGAAAGATTCATTTTGAGTTTTGGAGTGTTTTGTGACACTTAGTCCCTAAATGAGAGCTTAAGCTTTAGAATTTGAACTGTAATTGGAGCAGTGTAAAGACGGTTTCAGAATGGAATTTTGACAATTCCGTTAGCTCTGTTGGACGATTTCGAGCTTGGGGGCGTGCCCGAACTGTGTTTTAGTGGTCCGTAGCTTATTTAGGCTTGAAATGCAGAAAGTTGAAATTTTGGAGTTTTCGGACTGATATTGAAATCTTGATATCGGGGCTGGAATCCAATTCCGGAAGTTGGAACAGGTTCGTAGTGTTGAATATGACTTGTGTGCAAAATTGGGGTTAAATCGGCTGTGATTTGTTGGTTTCGGCATCAGTTGTAGGATTTTATTTCAAGTTCATTAAGTTTAGATTGGAGGGTGATTCACGTTATTTGATGTGATTTGAGGGCTCGACTAAGTACGTATAGTGTTTTAGGATTGCTTGATATTTTTGGTTGAGGTCCGGGGACCTTGGGTGTATTTCGGATGCTCAACGGGTCATTTTGGGACTTAGAGAAGTACCAAATTTTGCTGGTATTTTATTGCAAAAGATTTGTTCTTCACATCGCGAAGGTGATCACGTGTTCGGGAAGAACAGTTTTGGCAGGAGTGGAAAATGCTCTTCAAGTTTGCGAGTCTAGGGACGCATTCTCGAAGATCTGGACTCCAATGAATAGCAAACGCGTGAGGGGCACCACGTTCGCATAAGGAAGTTGGAGCAGCTGGGACGCCAGGAGTTTGCTCTCGCGTTCGTGAAAGAGGAAAAATGAGTAGATGAGTTTTGTTCTACGCGAATGCAAGGTGGTGTTCACGTCCACGGTGAAGGTTGTAACTGGGCAGAATTTAAAATCCACAGTCGAGGGTTTGAGTTCATAACTTCTAAAATTGATAGAGAGCTCGGTAGAAGGTAAAATTTGGAGAGATTTTCGGAGGAAGTTTGTGGGTAATGATTACTAACTCCTTTTATTGTAACCCACTAATCAAAACATGAATTCATCATTTAATTTCGGATTTAGGGTGTGTTTGGTATGAAGGAAAATGTTTTCTATGGAAAATATTTTCTTAAAAATATTTTATTTTATCACTTATTTTCTCTTGTTTGGTTGGTAAGTGGAACATATTTTCTATTGTTTGGTTAGAGAGTAGAAAATAGTTTTTTTAAGGAAAATATTTTTTATGAAACTCTCCTCACCCCTCCCCCACCATTTCCCGAAGTCTCTAAAAATTGACACAATCTAAAGGAACTAATGTGATGCTTTACTTTTTAACGCAAAAATTGCGTATTTTCGAACCCGTAAACTTCCAAACACATAAACCTCTGAACTCATAATTTTGGAACTTGTAAAATTTTGAGCCTTTAAATCGATAAATAATAAAATTTAAAACTAAAAAATATATTTCAATTTTTTTTTGGGGGGGGGGGAGGGGACGTGGCTGGGGGGCAGTAAAATAAAAAAACAAAAATTTAAATTACAAAAAAAAAGTAAAAAAAAAATTTGTGCGGGAGGGGGAGGGGGAGGGGGTGGGTGGTGCAAAAAAATGAAAAAACAAAAATTTAAAATTGCAAAAAAAAAAAATTAAGATAAAAAATAATTTTATTGCAGGGGAGGGGGAGAGGGGGAGAGGAGGGGGAGGGGGGGATATTAGGGTGGATGGTAACTAAAAAACTAAAATTAAAAAAAAAAACTTTTATTTGGAGAGGGGGTAGGGTGGGGTGGTTGGTGCGGGTGAGAAAAGTTGAGAAGGAGCTTTGGAAAATGTTTTCCCTTCTTTTGATAAGGAAAACATTTTCCTCCAATTGAAGGAAAATGAATTGATAAGAAAAATATTTTTCAAAACATTTAAGCCAACCAAACATGGGAAAATTGAAAAATATTTTCCAGAAAATAATTTCCTTCATACCAAACACACCCTTAAGGTGAAAATTTGGAAAATCAAGAAAATTTCTTAGGCCTAATTTGGGATTTTGATCGAGGTTTTGGTATCGTATTTCAGTGTATTTGGTATGGTTAGACTCGTGAGTGAATGGGTGTTCATAATCCGTAATTTTTACCTGACTATTTTCTTGCGTTAGCTTCGATTTCTTTAGCTAAATTAGTTCTTTATAGTTATATTTACATTATGGGATTTGATTTGATTTGTTTTGGGCCACTCGGAGTTGGATACTCGTGGCAAGACCGTGATATCAGATTGATTTTGAGCTGGTTCGAGGTAAATGGCTTGCCTAACCTTGTGTTGGAGAACTCCCCTTAGGATTTTGGTTCTATAATTATATGAATGCCGTGTACGTGAGGTAACGAATGTGTGCATGTGCTAATTATTGCTAAAACCCATTTTTATTAAGCAAATATCTGTGTTTTTCCTTTAACATCGAATACTAGTTAATGTAGTGTCCTAATTAGCTTAGGAAAGCATGTCGACGTGCCTTAACTGTCTTATCTGTTTAAAATGTTTACTTGGATAACATGCATCATGTTTAGGGTAGGAATTACCTTGTTCTTTGATGTTAAATTTAATAGAACTGTATACTTCTTGGCTGAGACTATTGTGCATATTGATTTGGTTGCATGTTTACTTTGGCTCTACGGCATGGTATTTTAGTAGATCCCCCTTGTCTGTTTACTTTGGGAGTACGAATCGGTATTACTGGAGATCTTCCCGCATATTTTATTTGGGAATATGGGACGGTATCCCGGGAGATCCCTATACACATTTACGATTTGGACTATGGGACGGTATCCTGGAAGATTCTCTGTTCATTTATGTTTAAGACTACGAGATATTATCCTGGGAAATCCCCTGTTGCTATCTTTGTGTGTTGAGTTATTTATTCCGGCGATTTCATCTTTATTGACTGTTAGCATCTTTAATTATACTTTCTTATTTCACATTATTTTACCTTGTTATATATATATATATATATATATATATATATATATATATATATATATATATATATATATATATATATGGCCCTGTCCTGATCTCTTCACTACTCGACCGAGCTTGACACTTACTTGGTACTGCCGTGGTGTACTCATGCCCTTTCCTGCACATATTTTTTCAGTGCAGATCTAGGTTGTTCTGCTCAGCCTACTATTCGCGAGGTGATGTGATTTAGAGACTTCGAGGTACATTTGCCGCGTTTGCAAACCTAGAAGACTCTATGTACTCTCCCTTCAGTTTTAGGCTTTTCCCTGTATTTCCTTTGTTATTAGACTTCTGGAGTTAGAAACCTTATGTATTTTTCTTCGTTACTCACCTCGAACCAATGAAATCTTTAGCTTGCGATGCCTTTGCCTCTTAAACTGGACGCCGCGCATGTCGAATCTATCAAAAAACTGATCGAATACATCATAATATGCTAAGGGAACAATACCCTATCGAAAATAAAAAAAATAGCAAAGATCTCGAAACTAGCAAAACCCGAGCCCCAGACCCACTTCTCAAAAAATTATAAAATTCACATCAATGGATTCCTCATCTCGCCTATACATATCAAAATCACAAGAATCAGAGTCCATTTAACATCTCAAAGCCCTATTTTAATCTCTCTTAAGTTCAACCCCTAAATTTCCATTTTTGATCTTTGATTCCTTGATTATTCAGCCTAAATCCATATTTTTACACCATAAAATTGTATTCTAAGCCCAAGAATTCATACTTGATTAAAGTCCTCGAAACCCTCTTCAAAATCTTCACAAAGTTCTCCAAGTTCGAAGTCCAAAATGTTGTTAATACAAAATTCGCAAAGAAGACTATTTCATTTAACTACCCAGGCAATTCCGCTTATGCGGTAAAAATGTCGCTTTTGCGACTTCCACATCTGCGGTCCATGTCCGCTTCTGCGGACTTTCACTTAAGGGCCTTGACCGCTTATGCGGCCCAACTTTGCACCAGCGGGACTGCCTATGCGATCCTAACTTCCGCTTCTTCGAAACTTAAGACCAACTTTTCCGCTTCTGCGAGACCACACCTGCGGTCCCATAACTGCAGGTGCGAAAACACCAGATACCAGCAAAGTTAAACATGCAACAACTCCAAAACTCTCCGTTTAACCACCCGAACTTAACCCGAGGCCCGCGGGACCTCAACCTAAAACACGAACATGATCCAATAACTTATTCGAACTTGCTCCAATCATCAAAACACCACGATTAACACTAAAATCATCAAATTACATCAAATTCAAGCCTAAGTTTTTTCAAAAACTTTCGAAACACGCATTTGATAAAAAACCCAACCAAACGACGTCCGAATGACCTGAAATTTTGCACACACATCATAAATCACATATCAAAGCTATAGCAACTCTCGAAATTCCATTCCGACCCTCGGATCAAAATCTCACCTATCAACCAGAATTCTCCAAAATACTAATTTTACCAATTCAAGTCTAATTCTACACAGAACCTCCAAAATCATTTCCGATCAAGTTCCTAAGTTACAAATCATCCCCGAAGCTAACTGAATCATCGAAAATCACATCCGAGCCCTCTAACTCTAAGTCAACGTCCATTTGACTTTTCCAACTTAAATTTTCTTAAAAGAGACTAAGTGTCTCATTTTCTACCAAAACCAATCCAAATCAACTATGACACACCAATTACTGATAATGAAACATGAAGATGCATAAAATAGGGGAAACAGAGCGGTAACCATGAGACGACGGGTCGGGTCGTCACAGTTTATCAAATCTCTACCAAAGATCTTTTGAAGATGGTGCACAAGATTGGAATGCAAATGCTTAAAGATGTGAATTGATGCTCTCATCAAGGGGAGTTAATACGCGTTATACTCTTTTTTTCTTACAAGGTTTTATCACACTGGGTTTTCCTTGCAAGGTTTTTAATGAGGCAACCAAAAGGCGTATTGTTAGATTTGTGTACTCTTTTTCCTCTTTCAGATTTTTTTCCCACTGAGTTTTATTTTAGTTAAGGTTTTAACGAGACACATTATATGTTGAATAGACATTCAAGGGGGAGTATTATAAATATAATTGTATTTATGGTGAATGTCTATATTTAAAGAGATTCTAGGGTTCATTGCTTGGTGGCTAAGTCACTTTCTCCCTATAAATAGATGGTTCTATTCTATTATAATTCATCACAAAATTTAATAAGAATTCGCTCTCCCTACTTTTCGCTGCAATACCATTTTTATTTATTTATTATTTCATAACAAAATGAGAGATTTTAAATAAAAAATGAATAAAAAATCCGAAGATTGAGTTGGAATGGAAGGGAGGTGGAGTCCAAATGTACATATTTAAAGAAACATTTAAAAGTCGATGTTCTCGGCTAAAAATGCTGCCAAAATAAAGGACTTTGTTTCTCTTTTCTTTACCTAATTTTGATTTTGTTTAGGTTTTCTTTTCGCTTTGATACTCTGTTAATGTTGTACTCTCCAATTTAATTTAAATAGCAGAACCCACTTAAATGACAAAAGATCATAGGTATAAAGTCAACGATAGCGTCCCCAATTTTATGGGTTTCATATGATATATCCTAAGATACTAATACAGTCTGTCAAGAAACAAAATTATTTCTATGTTGTTTAATTAGTTCCATAACCAAGTGCATAACCCATAACTATGTTATGTCACTTCTACGTGGCTACAGACAATGGGAACCGCTAGCTGCTCATCACTTTTACAATGTCTCCTTTTATTAAAGATCTTCATAGCTATATATTGTAGTGCTATTTTTCTACTTTTCTTGGAGGTTTTTTTTCTTTAAATTTTTTTTCTTCTAGTCACGTAGTATTCGGAACTCAATAATTCGATTAATTCAAATTCGCAACACATAGGGATCATTTGAAGGGAAGCATTCCCTATTAGGGTATCGAAACATTTAGTTAAGTATGACGAATTCTATCAATCTTGCAGACTCCTTGATTGTACTTTTCTTGAAGGTCGGAGCTATAAATAACTCAATACTCTATCAGAGGATTAATTTCATCTTTCTTCTATGAATTTCCGGATATAACACCATAACTACCTTTTAGAACTGGTTAGAACTATTATATACAACAACAATAACTATCCAGTATAGTCCCACAGGGTGGGGTCTGGGGAGGGTAATATGTACGCAGGCCTTACCCCTACCCGATAGGGTAGAGAGGCTGTTTCCAATCGACCCTCGGCGTAAGATCGAGAAAAGGAGAAAAACAAAAACAAAACAAAAGAAAAAGCATTAGTGACTCGAGAATAAACCACAAAAAAGACTGACATATAAAAGGACATAGTAAACAAAGCAACAACATGAACAAAAGGCATTGGTAATTCTAGGAGTACTCACAGAGATATTAACCTATCAGGAACCCTCCCCCGACCCATCCTTATCCCGAGAAATGATAGAAGCCCCTACCTACAACCTTGATACTAGACCTCCAGACTTTCCTATCAAGAGCCATGTCCTCGGAAATCCGCATAACAGTCATGTCCCGCCTAATCAGCTCATCCCAATACCTCTTGGGCCTCCCTCTGCCACGAATCGCGCCAACTATCGGCAGCCGCTCGCAACTCCTCACCGGTGCATCGGGGCTTCTCCTCCGCACATGCCCGAACCACTTGAGTCTCGCTTCTCGCAGCTTCTCATCCATTGGGGCTACCGCTACCATTTCCTGAATAATCATTCCTCACACTATCTAACATGATGTGCCCACACATCCATCTGAGCATCCTCATCTCCGCTACCTTCATTCTCCGGATATGGGAGTTCTTCATTGGCCAGCACTCAGCCCCGTACAATATTGCTGGTCTAACCACAGCTCTATAAAACTTTCCCTTGAGATACTGTGGCACTTTCTTGTCACACAAGACTCCCGACACAAGCCTCCATTTCGACCACCCAGCCTCACAGTGAGTGACATCCCCGTCGATCTCTCCGTCACCCTGGATCACCGACCCAAGATATCTGAAACTGTCCTTCTTGGCGATGACCTGAGAACCAAGCTTCACGTCCCTACCAGCTCCTTCTTCGCTCGGCTCGGAGCTAAACTTGCACTCTAAATATTCAGTCTTAGACCTGCTTAGCCTGAAGTTAGAACTATTATATGTTTAATTAATTTCATGCCTATATGGTCTACAAATATTTATTGGAGTTTAAAATAATGAGAGAAAAAGAGTTTTTTGAGGTATTATTTTCTTTTGACCGCACATAAAAGTGTGTTATCCGATGCATGATGCCCACGCTAGAGCTGTGGAATAATACTAAAATGGAAATACCTTTTACATAAATAGAAGAAAAAAAACCCACCTAACTAATATGCTATCAAGCACTGACGACTTAGTAGCAAAAGGTAAAGTGATGTGGTTTTAAGATTAATTAATAAAGGACAAAATTGAAGAGAGCGAAAATAATTTTTTTATGCTTTATGGACATAGGAAGATTGACAGATTGGTTGGTCCCCACTATCTAAATGAGGTTCTTGATAGATTAATTTAATTAATCAATATTACGAAATGTGAATTCTTAATTCAATATTCTTGTTAGTACTCATCCATAGTTAACTAGAGATTTTGAGTTTAAGTCCCGAATATGAAATCATGTTTAATAGTAAGTATTTTATGTTTAAAGTGGGACTTTCAAATCTGAACTCGAATTAGCCGGACTCGAATACGGGTACAGAGCGTCCAAGTAAGAAACCAAAAAATTAAATATATTAAGGAATTTTTATATTCCTATACCACATAGGAAACTTTTTTACCGTACAAGTTTAAGGATTGAGTAAATTACACTTAGTATACTAAATTACCAATCATATACCATACTTAATTAATGGTCTAATTAAAGGGCATTTTTACTTCTTAATTAATGGTATCCATATCTAATTAATAGGCGGTTTTTATTCCTTAATTAAAGGTATCCATATGTCTCACATTTTTCTCTCCTTACCCCCATTTTGGAGATGGACAGTAGCATCAATAATCTTCAGATTAGTTCTCATTTACCTCCTCAAAAACCTTAACTTAGCGACTGTGTCTTCAGATTAGTTCTTATTTACCAATTCTTTATTTACACGTACAAAATATCAATGTATCATTATTTTCATTGACCTTTTTTTTGGGCAATGGCTGAAGGTTACTGGTTAACACAGTCGATTGAAACTCGAAGAAGAAGAAGAAGACATATTTCCAGAAATTGTAGACAAATTACAGAAAAATTTGAAAAATTATAGATAAATTGTAGACTATTTTTTGTAGAAGATTTTGTAGAATCTTTAGTCGTTTTGGATTTGTGAAAACAGAAAACAACGCATCTACAATCAGAATATAAATAATCTACAATTCATCTACAAGATATCTATAAAATGGATACATTAATTAAATGTTAATATCCCAATTCCCATTTTAATTGTAGCATAATTGGCATTTTTGACATAATTGTAGAAGATTTGTAGAAGTTTTAGTCTTTCCAATCTACAATTTATCTACAATTCTATAATTTAACTACAATTTATCTACAATTTCTGGAAATATGTCTTCTTCTTCTTCGAGTTTCAATATGAAATTCAGTCAAAACCAAGTCTAATCTTCACCAAAATCCTCAAAATTGAGATATAAACTCCTAAACATATTCCGAATTATTTACAACAACACCCAATTCAAATAAATAATGATTTTTGGAAAACCTAAATTTGAATTTAAAGCTTTCAAGCTTTTTAATGGCTATCAATGGTGGAAAATATATTGAAGAACAGATGAACATGAAGATGAAGAACATAAATCTCCTTTACGTTTCAATATTCTTCTCCTAAATCTGTTCAGAATATTCACACCAAATCTGTTCAGAATATTTTTTTTCTAAAATTTAGCTCGCATAAATATGAAGATACGACTGCTATTAATTAGCTTTTAATGATTGGTATAAAAATTGTAAAAATAATGTGGACTGAACGGGTAATTTAGGAATTATGCATATTTTTGATAATAAGATTTTGGTACAGATAAGAAAAAATACCTTAAATTAAACTTCTTAGAATTGTCTACGTTAAGGATACTTGCCTGATGATTGCTACTAGTGGGCTTTAGGGGAGACAACAAGCGCATTAGGAGGCATTCATTTTCCAGAAGTAATTCATTAATTACTAAAACCTTTTGGACGACGCTTGTGATAATTTTTTTTAACTCAAAGATTCCTTCTAAATTCAAGTAAGATTCGGACATTTTGTAGTATAATTGATATTTCCATCAATTTATGTTTGTCGATATTAAAGCTCACTCATTTGTTCGCTTTAATTATTCTTCTTTTGAAATATTATTTAACTTTATCAAGATCTCGTTAACTTTTCAGGAAAATACATACTTAATAAATCACTTTAGTCCGAAAATACGACAAAAGTACTGTGTCAGAAAGAGTACTTTGAGCCATTTCTTGGAGTGTGCTTCATTAATAAAATTTATGATCTGATCAGCATTATTCATATTCAAATTGTTAAATCAAATTAAGTGAACGAAAAATCATAAGGTATGAGGTTAAAATATTAGCAGCGAAGCTTTGATGAGTTAGAGTTACTCGAAAACATACGCTAATAAAGTACCCGTAAGATGCGCAGAATCCATACAAAGCGAAAGATTAAGCTAAGAAACCATTCAACGAGTTGCAGAGGCAACAGTTGCCCAAAAAGAAAAAGTGATCTTGTAATTATGGTATAGTACCAATTTTATTACAGTAAGTTAACTACATAATATGTAATATTTGTTGCTAATAAGGTCCCCCCAAAAAAGAAATTAAAGGATGAATGTTTGTGATGTACGATATTTTACTTTGGGCATGTGAAGAAACTCTAATTGGTTTGCAGTGGCATCTTTGCACCATGTAACATGACTAACTCAACATCACACTGATTTTCCAAGCAATTATTATAACATTCTAAAGATATATACATATATATAATGAACTTTTGACAATCTAAATATCATTTAAGTACTTGTTTTGCAGTAAACATGTAGTTAATTGATATTCCTCGTCCTATGGAACATTCAAGTGGACACTTAATTTTCATACATATAGTACGCAAGATCCTTAAAGAAGTTGAAAAAGGATGATAGTACATTCACTAATGCATATATGAGAAAAATGAAGTAATTTCTCAATCGTTAAAGGTTACTTGATTCACAACTTCGAATCAATTGAGTGCTACGATTATTTCTTTTGCAATAAGTAGTTAGATTTTTTCTTTCTTTCTATATAGCAGCAAGTTAAAAATTATACTCCTACTATATATTGCATGGGGTCAAATTTAGCCCTATACGTCTCTACGCCGAAAGGGTATGCCCAGTAAGCATACATCTGCTAAAGTAAGGGTACGAGTCGCACCTAAGGGTGGAGGCGATGTCAGTTAAAACCCGGCGTCCTCGCTAGGAAGACGTTGACCACTTTTTATATTTACTCCAAGGAAGCCCCCCCCACCCCCACCCCATATAAAGAGGACATTCTTATTGTAATAAGGCATCAGTGTTATTCTTGAATAATACAACTCTCTCAACTTATCCTATTCTCTCTCTCTCTCTATCTCTAACGAACATCTTCTCTTGAGTTCATAATATCATCTCATAATATTAGATCTACAACAATAACATCATTCTTGCATCTCTAGGTCTATTATATTTGATTACGATTTACCCTTTCGTATTTTTGATTGTTTTCTAGCTTACAAAGTATATTCTTAACTTTTGAGACAAATAATTTGGCGCCGTCCGTGGGGATTTCGAGAATCAAAATCATAGTATCCACCTAGATATCAACAACCTACCTTTCTCTACACCACACGAAATAAAAGATGGCCGAAACTAACACTAGATCCAAAACTATAATGGGTGTCACAGCCAATCTTCTTGGCCCTCTCAACAAGGCCAGTGACAATGTCTTCATGAAAGCAACCCCCAACATCACACCAGGCACAAATATCTCATCTTCCTTATCCGAAGATCTGACGATCTTGCACGAAAAAGGAGCTTCCACGTCTGCTGCTAAAAAAGCACCTTCGGTGGTCGAAAAGCAACTGGAAGAGTGGCTAACAAATACCCTAAGTGGCTTGGTTGAGAAATCACCACAAGGAAACGTCAAATCTGTGCCGACGGTAAGCATCCCCGCTGCCGTAGGCGAACCTGAGGACACACGAATAAATAACCAACCCATCGAGGCACAGACCAGCAATGGTACCCTAACAACCATCCTAAGGAAGATGGAAGAAATGGAAAACGAAAACGAGGTACTCCGTGATGAAATGAAGGAACACCAGGAGAGGGTCGACAAGATCCCCGGAGCTCCCAAGTTGCTACCAAAATGCGATGTGGGGAGGTTCGTAGAACAACCATACACCGAAGAAGCAGCCCCTTACTCTATCCCAGAGACCTTCAAGATGCCTCCCTACTTGATGGTGTACGACAGAACCACAGATCCCAATGATCATTTGATCCACTAAATCACTGTTTTGAAGGGAAACGACCTATCAAAAGAACAGGTACCATCGGTACTGCTGAAGAAGTTTGGCGAGGCGTTGACAGGAAGGGCCTTGACATGGTACTCTCAGTTACCAACTAAGGCGATATCGATATTCTAGGAAATGGCGGATAAGTTCGTCACCGCCCATGCGGGTGTGAAGAAAGTTGAAGAAAGGGTCAACGACATCTTCATCGTTTGGAAAACCACATGAGAAGGGCTCCGGGACATTTTAGCCAGGTTTAATAAGGTACGGATGAGTCTGCAAAACGTATCGAAAGGTATGACAATCGCCGCTTTCCAGAAAGGTCTAAGTAAGGACGGTTCGAGGGAGACCAAGAAGATGTTGAGCTCCTCATGAAATATCCCCTACCATATGGGAGGAAATGCACAACTCCTATTACGCCGAGGTACGAGCGGACGAGGATGACCTTAACGGGCCAGCCCAACGGCTAACGTTGGTACACTCAGAAACAAGGAGAGTTCGACGCAACGAAGGACAACGAGAACAACTCCCACGCTCCAACAGAGACGGACATCATCCATACACCGGATCCTCCCATCCGCCACCAAGCCATACAGACGCATTACAGCGACACGTCGCCCCACTCCGAAATGAAAGAGGTACGCCCCCTTATTATCCGCCCATAACTTTTGCGTTTCTCCTTCAGAAATAGTGTACGCACTGGAGAAGCTAGGCACCAAGGTGCAGTGGCCGCAGAAGATGAAATTGGACCCTGCCACAAGGAAATCAAACATCCTATATGAGTTCCATCAGGAACGGGGACACAAAACCGAAGACTGTATAGGCCTACGACAAGAAGTAGTTAGGATGCTGAACCAAGGACACCTGAGGGAATTACTCAGTGACAAAGGGAAAATAAACTTTGCACGCGGATAGGAACAACTCCGCGAGCAGCCAAAGCCGCCTTACCTAACACGAACGATAAACATGATCGTCGGAGGCAGCGACGACTCACTGATCAATCACGTCAAATCTGCCAACACACACAGGCTGAAGCGGACTATCGCCCATGAATGGTATGACGACCTCGAAGATAGTGTCACCTTCGATAAGTCTGATGCTGATAGTTTGTCTTTCCCTAACTATGATGCTTTAGTTATTACTTTACATATCGCTGATATGAATGTTAAAAAAGTCATGATCAACGACGGAAGTGGCGCCTGTATTATCCACCCAAGGGTCCTTGCACAAATAGGACTCGAGTATAGGGTAATATTGCGCTGCATAATACTAACTGGTTTCAACAATATAGTGGAACGGACATTCGGAGAAATAACACTGCCCATATTAGGGGGAGGAGTCACGCTGGAAACAACTTTCCACGTGATGAACCAATAAACGACGTACAACTTCATAATAGGACGCCCATGTATACATCCCATGCGAGCGGTTCCTTCAAGCCTTTACGAAGTGATCAAATTCCCTACCCCATGGGGAGTATCAACATTAGACGCGATCCACGCACCACACGGGAATGCTACAAAATAGCCCATGATTGCGCCCACTCCCAACAACTGAAGGGGGCGAGTGTGGAGGCATAGCAATTAGCCGTGTTGGGGACTAAAGTCGACCCAAAAACGGACACCATTAGAGATCCAAACATCGTGGAAGCCTGTAAAGCAACAGTCGAAGATCTCGACCCAGTCCAATTTAACGATACTAACCCAAAAAAGAAATCCTACATCGGCCACGTCCTCACCGACCCAAGTAAGTATCGTGAATTCTAAGCTAACCATACAGATCTATTTTCTTTCTCCCATTCAGATATGTCAGGGATTCCGCGAGACATCGCCACCTATAAGCTAAACGTCGACTTATTATATCCGCCCGTGCAAAAAATGAGAAGGTAATTCAATGCCGCAATCAATGAAGCGGTTAGCGAGAAAGTGGACAAGCTACTTGCCAGCGGCTCCATCAGGGAATCAAAGTATCTGCAATGGGTCGCCAACGTTGTCATGGTCAATAAGAAAAACAGGAAGTGGAGATTGTGCGTAGATTTTACTAATCTGAATGAAGCATGCCTGAACGATTCATTCCCACTACCTCACATTGACCAATTGATCAATGCCACTGTAGAACATGAGTTGTTGAGGTTCCGTGATGCCTACTCCGACTACAATCAAATCATGATGGCAAAGGAAGATCAAGAGAAAACGACTTTCATCACCCATCAAGGGACTTATTTCTACAAGATAATGCCCTTCGTGCTAAAAAATGTAGGGGCTACGTACCAGAGACTGGTCACTAAGATGTTCAAAGAGCATCTCGGTAAGACTATGAAAGTATATATCGATGATATGCTGGTAAAGTCAACAAGAAAATAGGACCACATCGACCACATAAAGGAAGCCTTCGGAAAATTGAAGAGGTACGGGATGAAATTGAACCCCAAGAAATGTGCCTTCGATGTAGCCTCACAGAAATTTTTAGGATCTCTCGTATCACAATGAGGTATCGAGGTCAACCTGGATCAGATCAAGGCGATAGACGCAATACCTGAAGTGCTAAATAGCAAAAAATAAGTGCAAAAGCTGACAGGGAGAATAACCACCCAATCTAGATTCATCTCACGATCCTCCGACAGATCCCACAAATTTTTCAATGTGCTAAAAAAGGACAACGGGTTCCAATTGAATGAGAAATGCATCGAAGCCTTGAGAGAACTAAAGGCGTACCTATCTTTGTCACCACTGTTGGCCAAAGCAAACCTAGATGAGCCCCTGCTGGTGTATATGGCCGTATCTGAGGTCGCCGTCAGTGTAGTATTGGTTCGCGAAACCAAAGGTACACAATCCCCTATTTACTATATTAGCAAAACCTTAGTGGACGTTGAAACCCGGTATCCACACCTTGAAAAATTAGCTCTGGCACTGGTCATAGCTTCACAGAAGCTCCGACCCTATTTTCAATGCTACCCCATAAAAGTAGTGACAACCTTCCCCTTGAGAAGCATCCTACATAAGCCTGAGTTATTAGGCAGGCTCGCCAGATGGGCCATAAAGCTCAGTGAGCATGATATCTCGTATCTTACAAGAACCATTATCAAGTTGTAAGTACTCGTCGACTTCGTAGCCGACTTCAACACAGAAATACTGCTATAGGCGGAACAAGAAGCATATCGTGCCCCCTCCAACACTGACATATGGGCTCTTTACACCGACAGTGCCGCTAATGCCTTGGGATCGGGACTGGGACTCATTCTCGAGGTCCCCCCGCGCGAAATAATTTGCCAGTCCATACGATGCCCCGAGATGACTAACAACAAGGCTGAGTACGAGATTGTTATTGCAAGTATAAAATTACTCATCAAGTGTGGAGCTCGATGACTCGTTCTCTATTGCGAGTCCCAGCTCGTGGTGAACCAAGTCACTGGGACATACCAAATCAAGGAGCAGAGATTGCAAAAGTACCAGTCAAAAATCCACAGATTAATGATTGAGCTTGACGAGTGTCGCTTCGAATGGGTTCCGAGGGCACGGAACGCGGAGGGAGATGGCCTAGCAAAACTGGCCGCAACTACTAAAAACTTCGACAAGGAAAGCATGGTCACCTTCCTTCATTCAGCCATTGATCACACTCAGGTACTCTCCTTAAATTTGACTTGGGATTGGCGCAACCAGTTTGTGTCCTATTTTCAGGATGGGACACTCCCACCTATTAAAAATGAAACTAAGAAGCTCCGTGTACAGGTCGTCCGGTATTGCATGATAAATCGCAAGCTCTACAAAAGGACCTTTGGCGGACCCCTATCCAAGTGCCTAGGGCCACATCAAACGACACCAGTACTCGAAGAAGTACACAAAGTCCACTACGGCGCCCACACAGGTAATCGCGCCCTCGTGCACTGCTTAATACGAGCTGGCAACTATTGGCCAACTATGAAAAAGACGCGGTAGAATATGTCCGCCGATGCGAATAATGCCAAAAGTACGCCCCCATGATACACCAACCAGGAGAGCCTCTCCACTCAGTCAGTTATCCATGGCCTTTTACTACCAGCAAGACGAGGAAAGGTATGATTTCTATTAGTTTTAACTGACTATTTTTTCAATTGGGTGGAAGCAGGTGCGTACGACCAAATACACAAACAAGAAGTCGTCGCTTTCACATGGAAGAATATTATTTGCCGCTTCGGCATACCTAAAGAATTCACCTACGACAACGAATGACAGTTCATCCACCAGAAGACAATAGAGTTCTTCGACAAATGGGACATTAAGCGAATACTCTCCACGGCATACCACCCCTCCGCTAATAATGGCCAAGCAGAGTCGCCCAATAAAATGATACTGAACATACTAGCTCGAGGACGCCAAATGGCTATGGCCTGACACTATTAAAAAAAATTGGAATTAGCTACGAACATCGTTGCTAATCTGTCGCTAAAATACTCGTTGCTAGTAGAATCTTTTGATAATCCGTCGCTAAATGAGATTAGCAACGGATTTTTCTGTTTAGCTATAGATTTTGTCTGTCGCTAAACCCTTGTTTTTTTAGTAGTGCGAGCTACTACCGGAAGTGCTATGGGCACACCGAACCATACCCAAATCCTCCATAGGAGAAACACCATACTCACCAGTCTATGAAAAAGACGCAGTCATACCGCTCGAAGTCGACAAACCAAGCTTGAGGTATTCGCATACAAATGGAGCCGGGAACGATATGAACAGACTTCAAGACCTCGACGAGCCGAGGAAAGAAGAGAAATATCCCATATAAGGATGGTGGCCCAGAAACAACAAGTTTAAAGGTACTATAACTAGAAGGCCAAAATATGGCCTCTCAAAGTGGGCGACTACATCCTCAAGGCCAAAATGTTGGCGTCAAAAGACCCAAGCGAAGGAAAGCTGGACAGCAACTGGGACAGACCATAGAAATCATAGCAGCAGCAAATAAAGGGGCATTTCAATTAGAAACAATGGAAGGAAAGAAGCTCCAAAATAATTGGAACGTTGCCCACCTCAAGTATTTCCATTTGTGAAAGGTGCCTCCCGAGTCGCACACTTATTCTCGTACCCGAGTTTTGTCCCAATGGGGTTTTCTAGAGGAGGTTTTTAACGAGGCGGGAGAGGGGACACCTAGAGATACTCACGATACAAGTTTATCACACCATCCACTCTATACGCCCTCCTAACTGGCGTGACAAAGGGACTGGACTAGCATGATCTCCAATGTATAAACGGCTACGACCATCTCCAGTGTATGAACGGCTAAGGCCATCTCCAATGTATGAACAACTACGACCATCTCTAATGTATGAATGGATATGGCCATCTCCAATATATGACCATCTCCAATGTATGAATGGCTAAGGTCATCTCCAATGTATGAAGGGGTACAACCATCTCCAATATATGAACGGCTACCACCATCTCCAATGTATGAAAGACTGAGGCCATCTCCAATGTATAAATGGCTAAGGCCACCGTCGTCAATAAGTCGACCTAGCTCGACTATGACAACCCATCTAACTCGACGATAGTCGAGGACACGTATATGGCCAAGGCTATCTCCGACGTGTAAATGGCTAAGACCACCATCGTCAATAATTCGACCCAACTCGACTACGACAAACAAAGTAACTCGATGATAATCGAGGACATGTATATGGCTAAGGACATATCCAACATGTAAATGGCTAAGGCCACCATCGTCAATAAGTTGACCCAGCTCGACTACGCCAAACGAAGTAACTCGACGATAATCGAGGACACGTATATGGCCAAGGCTATCTCCAACGTGTAAATGGCTAAGGCCACCATCGTCAAAAAGTTGACCCAGCTTGACTACGACAAACAAAGTAACTTGACAACAGTCGAGGACACGTATATGGCCAAGGCCATCTCCAAAGTGTAAATGGCTAAAGCCACCATCATCAATAAGTCGACTCAGCTCGTCTACGACAAACGAAATAACTCAACAATAGTCGAGGTCACGTATATGGCCAAGGCCATCTTCAACATGTAAATGGTAAAGTCCACCATCGACAATAAGTCGACCCAGCTCAACTACAACAAAGGAAGTAACTCGATAATACTTAAGGACGCGTATATGGCCAAGCTCATCTCCAACGTGTAAATGGCTAAGGCCACCGTCATTAATAAGTCGACCCAGCTCGACTACGACAAATGAAGTAACTCGACGACAGTTGAGGACACGTATATGGCCAAGGCCATTTCCAACGTGTAAATAGCTAATGCCACTGTCGTCAATAAGTTGATCCGGCTTGACTACGACAAATGAAGTAACTCGATGATAGTCGAGGTCACGTATATGACCAAGGCCATCTCCAACATGTAAATGGCTAACGCCACCGTCGTCAATAAATCGACCCAGCTCGACTATGAGAAATAAAGTAACTCAACGACAGTCGAGATCACGTATACGGCCAAGGCCATCTCCAACGTATAAATGGCTAAGGATGCCGTCGCCAAAGGTCGCCAACCCTGTTCGATTACTGCGCAAGGAACATAAGTAGCAGACGAAGCAACGCAATTATTAACTAAAGCCGCTTCCTATCGACGAATAACACAAGCAACATTGGGAAAACACACCAAAAAACTATACAAACAAGCAAACATCCACTCTACGGAGACAAATACCAAAAATAAGTACAAAAAGAAGAGAGTAACAGCAAAAGTATAACTTTCATTATCATAAAAAATTACATGTACTACATGACCCATTTACATCTCCAAAAACAAAAACAAAAAAGAGTACAAGTCCTAATGTGCTCCGCCATCACGTTTGCCGTCCCCTGCCGGTCCGTCATCTCTTCCCCGGCCGACCCCGGCCTGATAAGTTGTAGAGATCCAGGATCCAGAGCCTAGATAGTTAACATCTTCGGAATTATAGCCCGCCTGGTCTAGGGAATCAGAACTATATCTGCAGGCCTTGCGGGTGACCCGTGCTACATAGCATTGATCCTCAACCTCCGCCTCAGTAGCTTGGCCTGCAACTAAGAATTCCTCAAACACGGCCAACTTAGCTTCGGCGTACACCCACATCTCCCGCGCCTCGCCATGCACACCCTCATCGGGCCTGGATGCAACGGTCTGTTTAAGGGACACAACTTCAAATCCGTACTAAGCCATTATACAACTATACCAATAGCACTTCCTTGACATTATTATACATGTACTATGTTGGGATTCCCCCTTCCTATATAAGGGGGACCCTTTTGTATGACAGATTATTGAATACAATAGAACATTCCCTGCTTTTCTTGCTTAAATGTGCTCAAAAAGTACTCTATAGATTTATTGCTTATTCATTTATTGTTCATTGATTGTTCTTTATTTATTGCTCATTATTAACCGCAAAGGCCTATCATCAAAGCCTTTGATACCATTGTTTCTTTGTCCATTTCTAGCTGCCCTAGCTAGACCTCAAAGCCCTTGTTCCAGCCAGTTCGAGGCTCCATCCTGTGATAACTTTGGTTTGCATATCTTATTTTCTTTACTTACACTTAACATTTGTTGTCTAACTACCAATATTGAAATAAATCACATATTTTTAAAACCGCAAAATCAAATATAATTGTTAATACCATTTTTAAAGTAATTAATAGTGCGTTGCATTAAATTCATGTGTGTGAAAGAAAGAAGAAAATTTAATAAAAACGAATTAATCATTCTCTTTAACCTTATATATTGGGTGAAAAGAACGAATATTAAACAATTATCTCTTTGTTCTTTTCTTCTACTACTAAAAATCAAGTCAGAAGTTTGGAATATGGGATTAATGATATTGGCGAAGCCATATATATATAAGGGTGGTCAACCGACCACCCTTTGTCGAAAAATTGCACTCTGTACATAGGTAAAATATTACGTTTTAGGGGTATATAACATATATTGAATATCCTTTATTGAATTTTTTTTCACTTCTTTTAAATTTGAACACCCTCGAGAAAATTCCTAGCTTCGCCACTAATTTTTATTTATATATCTTTTGTTTCTTTCCTATTTTTTATCTTGGCGTTTCGTTGAGAAAAAACAGTTAAACTATTGTTTAAAAGAGGCACATGAACCAACTGTTATCAATGGCGATATAGAATTCTTCATGTGATTCTATTCCAACTTGCTATGCGGCGATATTAATCAGTGTGCATCTTGACTATTTTATCCGACCTATACTAGTATCACATAATTTTGTCCAATTAAACTTATACAAAATTAAAAACTCACCATACTATTTCAAAAACAAAATTTCACTCACCAACATATATATATATATATATATATATATATATATATATATATATATATATATATATACTGTCCATATGTTTCCTCTATAATATAATAAAAACACCTTGGTATGTAAATATTAGATTTTAATGCATGGGGCATCTATTTGTTTGTTATGGGTGAAGACAGTGAAATGTCCCTCGCAGAGGCGCAAATATATAGTTTTATTGTTCCCTATGCAAAGAATATCAAATGATATTAGATTCAATCTCATAATTGTAGCTATGCTTAGCTTGGGTAATTTGGAGAAGTTATTTTCGAAATATTGGAAATAATTTATTTCACTTTTTACTCAAAATTGGAATTTCAAGAATAGTTTAAAGCTGTTTCTTATAAGAAGAACACATAGAAATTTAATTTTGTAGATGTCGTTGTCATGACGTATCTAGAAGTGTCAGCCAAACTTTCACAAAGTACTCGGACCTATTATAAGAAATTAATACATATGTTACTAGCTACTTATTATACAAAAAAAATGATAATATAGGCAGAAAAGTGTTGGAGAATGGAGATTTCTTTCCCTTCTTGGTACATGCTTTGAGCCAGATCAATCCGGAGTCGTGTTGAAAAGTCACATTTGTTTGTAAAGCGTTTTCAACCAAAATTTGATTCCATACTTAGCGCTCAAACCCGATACTTATTAAGGATGAAAATATATTTATTTCTTCACCATAACTTAATTTGATGGTATGTAAATATTATATTGAGACTGTTCAAATAAACAATATGTCTTCCTCTTTAATAATTTTAACAAATATAAGATGAGAAAACATATTCATAAAAACCAAATTGATCCTTGTTGCAGATATGTATTTGCCGGCATTTTACAATGTTTTAGTTGAAAATTTTATTCCTTTTTTTCTAAATTTAAAGCTGTGTAAACTGTTTATGATAACTCAAAAGGTATAAAAACTAAAAGAGAAATATGGTTTCTATGCAGCAAACACATCCAGCAAGCTGTTATTAGACAAGCATCACAATTTATTTATATATTTTATTTCGCGAAGTTAATCCAATATTTATCTTTTTTACGTGCAATTCAATTTAGTAGGAAGATTAGAATGACTAGCCAATAAACAAATGTTAATGGATGCCAATAATTTTCTCTTATACGAGGCCCCACATAGCTAGTACGTTACCTAATTAGTCAAATTTGAACTAATAATATACAGAATAAAGTGCTTGCTTTCCCCCTGAAAAGAATTTTAATTAGATTCTGAAACGGTTTGACCAAAAAATCTCCGAGTGCATGTTGTTCAAGTGATGATGGATTTAGTAAACAATTTTTTTCAAAGGTAGCATGAATATATATCTATGATGAAAACATATAGAATATATGAGTTCACCCAGCTATATAAAGACCAGGTCCTATATGAGTTTTTGTCGAGAATACTAACGTAATAGAAAGTAAAGAAAGCATAGAGTTTTTACGTGGAAAAAATTCATGCTCAAGGGGGTATAAAACCACGACCTACACGGGTAGGATTTCAACTTTAGTATGAGCAACTTTAGATTAAACCCTATGCAATCTAGGAATTAAACTCTTAATCCATCACCAACTTGTAATACATATATTACAAGCTACTTTGCAATACACCTATTACAAAGACTTCAACTCATGACTAACTCTAGTAACGACACAAACACTAAGGGTTTATGGTTTAAAAAGGGTTCCTAAGCAACGCCTTTTATATAAGCAAAGTAGGAGTTACAATGACAAATAATTACAAAGTTACAACCAACTAAGGACAAACACAATACTTGTAGGAACTAGTCCGTAGTAGTGTTGTTCTTTTGTTCTTGATGCACTTGAGAATTGAATAATTTGAAGCAAAACGGTTGGAGTGCTTGAATAAATTCTCAAGCGTTCAAATGATGTTTGTTGTAATGTACTTTTATAATACATACATGACATAACTTGAATGATGTAATCACTTGGTTAGTCAAAGAGGAAGTGACTGCAGAACTGTGCTGCACTGTTTCTGTGTATAGTACAGACAGTCACTTTCCAACTATAGACTGTTGACTTCGTACTGTTGTCAGGAAAACACAACGGCATCAGGTCTCTGTGTTGATTCTCTTATGTTGTGAAGTCATAGCAACTCACATAAGCCGAGGTCCATTGATTTGAGTTGTGAACCAAGTGTGTCAGGTTCCTTATGTGGTTCATTGACAGTAAGTTTGTTAGATCATCAAAAAATAAAGCTAAAGCATTGTAAACCCATCAAAAACAAGTGCAATGAATTAGACAAAACATAAGGAGTATAGCTGGCTATATTCTTATTTATGTCAGATTAAAATAAAACAAAGAAAATAGAAGAAATCATCAAATATAAGGTTACGTTCCTGATAAGTGTAAAATACTGACGAATGTTTCATGGTAAAAGAAAAATACTCACAAGTTCTCCCTGACTCTATGCTTCCCCCTTAATCAGTCCCATGTTTCCCTTGTTTCAATTATACATTATACTTCCCCTTTTTGGCTTCATTAGAAATACACAAATATGTCATCAACATAAAGAAGTCTAGCTAACTCGTGCCACATATGTGCACACAACATGATAGAAAAGAGAAACAGAGAAGCATAAGCCTTAAACAACAAAAGAGGATAGTTTTTATAAAACATATGCCTTTGCTACACAACAAATAAAGAAATTGGATTGTTAACAGTGGGAGCAGTACAAGTACATCCCACCCACACACAAAAAGAAAAACAAAACCGTCAAAGTCATAACAACAAAAATATAATAATCCAGAAACTAGTCACTAAAGGATTTCCTAAGGGACACTAGGAGGAGAGGGCTTGGAGGTTGTAGCAAGGGTGTTGATAAATAGATCTATTCGGGCATTCGATGACATTTGCTCAGTGAGCATTTTCTCTTCAAGTTCTTCCCTTGTTGCTTGAGATCAGCATTTGTTTTGGTCAAACGAGCTATCTTCTCATTTAACCCTGGGGCCCATTAGACCAGCCGACTCTCCAATATGGCATTCCTTGCCTTCAGCTTTCGAATCTCCTCAGTAGCACTGTTTTGAGCATTAATGAGCTGAGAGAATGTCGAAGTGCTTTCTAACCCTCCATTCTTTTCAATACATTCGCATTCCTCCAAAGTAGTTTGAAAGAAGGTTTGCTTCTTGGTCCCTACTTTAGACTGTCCCACGGTCACTTTGAAGAATTTGAAGACGTGTGTGAGAAAAAATCCATCTGGAAGACCGTGGTTTCCATCCCTAAAAGTTGCATCCATCTGCACGTCCTCAATCATTATGGCAGGCAAGTTTACAGCTTTAAACCCATCAAATGCTTCCATCATATACAAGTCAGACTTGGAAATGATGGACCTTTCCTCAGCATGAGGTAGAAGAACCTTGTTCACCAGCTCGAACAATAACTGATAAAGGGAAGGCGGAGCTTTCTTGTGAACCTGCTCCCCCCTGGACTCCACCCTCCTTCACAATAGCATTTCAAAAGTTTGACCAACACAGATTCTTCATAGAAGACTTACCATCAGCACGGACTTTAAGAATGTCTTCAAGTAGAGCAGCATCCAACACAATAGCCACTCCATTAACCAAAGAACAAATATGGTCATTGTCAACAAGAATAGGGTCTACAAAGAAGCTTTGGACCTCATCCTCACAGACTTTGGGCACATCCACCTTGAACAGATTTCCCACTGTTGAAACTCGAACTTATCAATTATTTGTCGCATTCCGGCCATTTCAGAGATTTCTGGATAAAAAGTGCGACCCCACAATACTTTTTGGTGCCTTAGTCATTCTTTAGCAAATTGACTCTCACATTTCACTTTCTTTGCAAAATCGGGTTCCCTCACAGTTTCCATCTTCCTCTTTCCAAATTTCACACTCGATTTACCTTTTCCACTTGAGTTTTCTAACATGTCCTCATCATACAATGACTGTTCACTCACTACTTCTTTCAACTTTCCACCACTTTTCACTAATTTTTAACTTGGTGTAGCAACACCTTTCTATATCCTTTTCTTTGGAGACCTTTTCACCAAGGAACTTGGTTCCTCTGATGCTTCCTCATCTATTTCCACTACATGAATGTTTATGTCACCCACAACCTCCCTTACTCTTTTGCAGTGTAGACTCAAAAGCTTGTTTTGCTTGCAACGTAGTAGTAGGTCGCCTAGAAGAAGGCTTAGGAGTGGTTACTACTCTCCTCTTAGAAATGAATGCATCTAAGGAAATATTATCTTGATCTACTTCATCACTGGACCGCATGCCATGAGGCAAAAACTCCAATGGCTCAACATCAAAGTGTAGATAAGGCGCAGGGTCAGGACAGACCTAGGAAGAGGATCCTTGACCTATTTCCTACATAAAAGGTTAAGGTCCTTCAAGAGGAGTCCCAGTAGTCTCTGTTGGTTCAAAATTTTAAAAGAGCACCACATCTAGTGTTTCTTCGAACAACTGTGTCTCTTTTCTCTGAGACTCGAGCATAGAAGAGATCACCCCATACACTATTCCATCAGTAGCTATGGCCAATATGTTTTCTACGACTTCTTTCTCTTGAGACTCTAGGGGTTCCACAAACTCAGAAGCGGGAACAATTGTAGACTAATCAATATCAACCTCTAACACCTCTACAACTTGCGGAACTTCACTATGTTCTCCACCCATGCGTTGGTCAGTGAGAATCAAAGGCGATAGAGATGAAAGATTATCGAATTTTGGGGTTTCTGAGTTCTCAACATTTGGTGCAAGAGAGAGATCTAAGAGAGTTGCATGATAACTAGAGGGTGTATGAAAATCTAGTTTGGAAGTGTCTTCATCAGTGGTGCTTGAGATAGGGATGGTGAGAGATGGTTCATCAAAGACTGAAGAGTTAAGGGTTTTCTCCAGGGTTTTCTAAAACAAGAACGAGATTATTGGTTGATTTTCTGCCATGGCAGATATGAAGTTGAGAGTTCTAGGAAGAGAATTAAGATAAGGATATGATTTCCAAAAAGAAATGAGTGTTTTAATGGGAAAAAAGACCATTATGAGGGAGAGAGAGATATCGATTCGGAAACGACGACAATTTTGTGGGGAGTTGCAAAATTTCAGAGGGAGATGAAGGGATTTTAAATTGAAAGACGTGACATAGAGGGTCTGAAAAGGTTGATGACATGGAACTCATTGTTTGCATCCTTTTGAGATATGTATGAAAAAACACAAGACTACTAACATGTGGTACAAGAACCAGGTTCTTGACCTGTCTTTGAAATTTTCAATCCTCTTTTACCATCCATTTAGTGCATCTACAGTTTCAATGATCATCATACGTTTCCAACTGCAATGGTATTGAAGTGGGTTATACGTGGCCCGAAAACATTTAATCTAATGGTACCTGAAAGTGAATTTCATAGCCAACTTATGGGAATCAGGTTCTCAATTAGGCTTTATTAGTACCAGCCCAACTTGTTTCTCTCAAAATGTTCTCTACTTAGTGCTTTGGTGAAGATATCTACAATTTGGTCTTCTGCACTGCAGAACTTCATACATATCAGCCATTTCACCATATTGTCTCTTAGAAAATGATGTTTCACGTCAATGTGCTTGGTTATTTTGTGTTGAATAGGGTTCTTGGCCATGTTGAGTGCATCGGTATTGTCACACACAAGAGGAACACCGTTAGTGTACACGCCAAAATCTTCCAATTATTTTTTGATCCATAAGAGTTGAGCGTGGCATGAAGCTGCAGTAACATATTCTGCTTCAGTTATTGAAAGATCCACTGAGTTAGCTTCCTTCTGCCCCATGAGAAAAGACATGATTCTAAAAAGTGAGCCATTCCAGAAGTACTTTTCTGTCCACAAGATAACCTGCATAGTCAGCATCAGCATACCCAATAAGAATAAAATTATCATCTATGGGGTAATGGATGACCAAGTTCTATGTTCCCTTAAGATATCTCAAAATTCTTTTGGCATCCTTTAGATGAGATTCCTTGGGATTTGACTGAAACTTTGCACATAGCCCCACATTAAAGACAATATCAGGTCTGCCGGCAGTGAGGTAGAGGAGAGACCCAATAATGCATCTATTTATGGTTTGATTTACAGGAGAGACGGATTCATCCATGTCCAGCCGAGTAGCAGTGGCAATAAGAGCGTCAATCACTTTTGATGCTTCCATATCAAACCTTTTCAAGAGCCCCTTGATGTATTTCTGTTGATTGATGAATGTATCATTTGTCTACTGCTTCGCTTGAAGACCCAAGAAGAAGTTCAACACACCTATCATGCTCATCTCAAACTCACTTCCCATGAGTTTGGAAAATTCTTCACACATTGAATCAATTATTTCCCCAAAATGATATCATTAACATATACTTGAACGATGAGCAGGTTCCTCCCTCATTTCTTTAGAAACAAAGTGTTATCAATTTTTCCTCTTGTGAAACCATTTTTGAAGAGAAACTTTTACATTCTTTCACCATACCAAGCTCGAGGAGGCTGCTTCAACCCATACAGTGTTTTATCCGATTTAAACACATACTCGGGATATTCATGACATTCAAATCCTTGGGGTTGCTTGACATAGACTTCTTCATTAAGGAATCCATTCAGAAATGCACTTTTGACATCCATTTGGAACAAAGTAAATTCCATATGTGATGAAAATTTAATGAGGACTCTGATAGCTCCCATGCGAGCAACCGGAGCAAAAGTTTCATCATAATCACTTCCTTCCTACTGATTATAACCTTGAACCACTAGCCTAGCCTTATTCCTTGTCGTGTTTCCATGTTCATCAAGCTTATTCCTGAATACCTGTCTGGTTCCTATGATGTTTCTATCTAAGGGTCTAGGTACGAGGTGCCATACATTGTTCCTTTCGAGCTGATGGAACTCATCTTGCATGGTAGTGATCCAGTCTGCATCTTTTAAGGCTTCCTTTATATTTTGGGTTCCATTTGGTATAGAAAGGATAAGAAGGCAAGTGATTTTCTAGCTTTTGATCTGGTTTGTACTCTTGAATCCATAGGGGTAATATTATGTTATCAAGAGGATGAGAGCTTTTGTGTTTCCAGTTGGGCACTTGAACCTTATTCATAGAGGAGCTGCGCAACTCTGCCTGGTTTTCTTGCATTCTTCTCTCATGAACCCATGGAGTACCTTGAACATCATCAACCATGCTTTCTTCAGCTTCAGTGGTTGTAATTGTGGTACTTGGTTCCTCTCCAGCTCCAGAGACTGCGTTGTCTTCACTTGGCTCCTTTACTATACTCATTATGTCTGCCTTTCCGTTTGCCATATCTATGACTTCTCCCGGAACTAACAAAGGCTCTCCATCTTGATCACCCATGTTGCTTCTCTCACAAAAAAGGTAGGACTTGTCAAAGATTAGATGTACACTCTCCTCTACACACTGAGTTCGCTTATTGTAGACCTTTTAGGCTTTACTTTGAGAGGAATATCCCAAAAAGATTCCTTTATAACTTTTAGCATAGAATTTTCCAAGCTGATCCTTTCCACTGTTGAGAATATACACCCAAACGTTCTTAAGTGAGTCAGCTTGGGCTTCCTTCCATTTAGTAACTCACTAGGAGTTTTGTTCAAGAGAGACCTGATCATGAACCTGTTCACCAAGTAGCAGACAGTGTTAATAGGATCAGCCCAGAAGTTCATCGCAATTCCACTATCGATCAGCATTGTCCATTGCCATTTCTTTAAGAGTTCTATTCTTCCTTTCCACAATTCCATTTTGCTATGTAGTTATGGGGGCGGAGAAGTTATGGTAACGCCATTCTCGTTGCAAAAATCATCAAAATTTGCATTGTCAAATCCTATCCCATGATCTGATCTTATGCAGGCTACTTTTGAATCCATCTTCACTTTAATTTTCTTCAAAAATGCTACAAAAACTACAAAAGTTTGATCTTTTGTTTTGGGAAGCAGGGTCCAAGTGAATCTGGAATAGCCATCCACTATCACAAAAATATATCTCTTTCCTCCTCTACTTTGCACTCTCATAGGACCACAAAGATCCATGTGAAGGATATCAAGTGGTTTTGAGGTGCTGACATCCTTCTTTGGCTTGAATGAAGATTTCACATGCTTCCATCTAGCGTAAACTTTATACTTCATGAACTTTCGTTTGGGCAGACTACGAAACAGGTCCTTCTAATCTAGCTTATTTAGTAGAGAGAAGCTTGCGTTCCCTATTCTTCTGTGCCACAGTTCAACATCATCATCAACTGCTTTCAAGCAACTCAGATCACCACTTTGTAGGGATTCAAGATTAGCAACGTAGGTGTTCTTGTATCTTTTGGCCACCAGCACCACTTCATCCGTTACTAGATTACTAATTGTGCATATCTTTGACAAGAACTCCACCTTGTTTCATTTATCACATATTTTAGAAATACTCAAGAGATTGTACTTGAGGCGATTGACGTAGTACACATTCTCAATTGGGAGAGTGAGTGATTTTTCAATTTTTCTATCTCCAAGAACGTACCCCTTTTTCCCATTGCGAAAGGATACACTCCCTCCTTGAAGGGCTTTTAGTGATAGAAAGTACATGGTGTTCCCAGTCATGAGCTTTGAGCAACCACTGTACATGAACCATTATTGACTGCTTCCTTTTATTTTCCCTGCTCAAGAAAATCAAGAGTTAGTTTTAGGAACCCAAGCAAGTTTGGTTCCCTTATAGTAAGCAAGAGGATGAATAAGAGCTCTTTAAGTCCATGCAGGTAACATGCATTTTTTATGAGTGGCACCTGGTCCCTTTCCAGTAGTTACTTTTTCAGCAAACACCTTGTTTTTCTGAAGAGACTAGACCATGGCTTGGCAATTTTCTTTGAAATGCCCATTGTTCCCAGAGTGGGTACACAACCAATTATTCGTACAGTAACATACTTTCTATGGTGGTTGTAATGATTTCTTTCCCTTTAAAACCCTATTCCCTGCATGTTTCCACCATTATTAACGTACATGACAGTAATAACTTTCGAGGACCAGGTCCATTTAAGGGACTTCTCAAGATTATTTTTTACTTTTTCCAGTGCTGCTTGGATCTGCCTGTTTTTCTCAAGTTCAGCACACAAACTAGTTCTCATAGCATTTAACTCATTTTCAAGCTTAATGTGTGCCCCACTATCTACCTCTTTCCCTTTTTTCAGAATTTCTAGACCTACACTTAGCTCCAAGTTCCTCTATAGTTTCCTTTAAGTCTACAATCACTAGTAAGAGGTCATCTCTCTCCTGCTAAATAACAGTCACTTTCTCCACTAAGGCATCTTTTTCTTTACTTAAATTCTCAGTGGTTTCTTTCAAGTCAACTACTATAATCACCAGATCATCTCTTTAATGTTCTACAATAGTGATTTTCTCAGTTAGAACCTTCTTTTCATTTTCCAGATTATCTATAGTTTCCTTCAAATTAACCACACAAACTATCAAATCATCTCTGGTTTGTTTAGCATCTCCTAATTCTATGGTCATGGAATCCTTATCATCTACAAGACTATGATAGGCATCAATTATTACATTGGCTAATGACAAGAGTTTCTTAGGATAGTAAGACATCAGGTTTCTCTAATCATCCCTGAAGTTTACCTCATCATTCTCATAATCTTTATCATTATCTGATTGATCCATTAAAGCAAATGTTGAATCATATTCATTTCCTTCGCTTTTAAGTTCCATCATGTAACTATCATTTCCATCAGTTTATTCTTCAAACTCACTTGAGGAATCTGCCCATGCTGCAAAAGCTTGCTTCATGATGTTGTCATCAGCATTCTCTCTTTTGAATCGCTTGTCAAGAACTGGTTTCATTTAGTTGCTTTACCAGGGTTGTACTTGAAGTGTTCTTGCTTTAGGAGAGGACAATCTTTGATAAACTGCCCTGGCTTTCAACATTTATGACTAAGGTCATAATTCTTTGGTCTACTGAAACTCCCTCTCTTTGGTATCCATCCACTCCCTTCGGACCATTTTTTAAATCTTTTGGTTAGGTAGGCCATATCACAACCCTTCTCACTTGAGTCATTGCCTTTAGCTTTAAGTACCATGTTCGTTTCCTTCTTTGAATCTTTTCTTTCAATCTCCTCCTTTTTCTTTATTTCGTAAGTTTTAAGATTTTCAACTAGCTCATCTATTGTTAGGGCTTGTAGATCCTTTTCTTCAATGATGGCATTCACTTTTCTTTCCCAAGAACTAGGCAGAACATTGAGAATTTTTCTCACAAGCTTGTTCCTAGGGATAATTTCACCAAGCGAGTGTAGCTCATATATAATGGAAGTGAATCTTGTGTGTATACCTTGAATAGATTCATCGTCTTTCAATCTCAAGAGCTTATACTCAGTGGTGAGCATATCGGTCATATATGTCTTTACCTTAGTGGTTCCCTTATGTGTTGTTTGTAAAGCTTCCCATATTTCCTTGGTGGAATCACGAGCTGAGATCCCGTTGTATTGATCAGGTCCTATGCCACACACCAAAATTTTCTTGGCACGAAAAATTTTCTCCACAGCTTTCCGATCAGCGTCGTTGTATTCTTTTCTGATTTTTGGCGTTGTTACTATAGGGTCTCCGACCTTCTTTGTTGGGACATAAGGATCATCACATATAACACCCCAAAACTAAATATCCTCTTCCATGATAAAATTATGCATTCTTGTCTTTCCACCACCCATAGTATTGTCAATTGAACATAAGTGGTCTATACGTAGACTAACCTTCTTCAAAATTTGGTGGAGCAGCCATACAAATCTTTCATATGTGTTAACCTGATAGAAAGAACCTTCTCTGATACTAATTGATAGAATACATGAGTCCAAAAAACTATATATAGACCAGGTCTTATATGAGTTCCTGCTGAGAATACTAATGTAAAGCAAAGAGTTTTTACATGAAAAAATCCATACTCAAGGGGATAAAAAATCACGACCTACACTAGTAAGATTTCAACTTCACTATGAGCAACTTTATATTTCAACTTACTTTGCATACTTTAGATTACAACCTACACTGTTAAGATTTCACTTCCCATATTTCCTTGGCGGAATCACAAGCTGAGATCTTATTGTATTCATCAGGTCCTATCCCACACACTAAAACTTTCTTGGCACGAAAATTTTTCTCCACAGCTTTCCTATCAGCATCGTTGTATTCTTTTCTGATTTTTGGCATCATCACTAGAAGTTCTCCGACCTATTACAAAGATTTCAACTCATGACTAACTCTAGTCACGACACATACACGAAGGGTTTATAGTTTTACAAGGGGTTCCTAAATAACGCTTTTATTTATGCAAAGTAGGAGTTATAATAATGAACAATTACAAAGTTACAACTCAACTAAGGACATACACAATACTTGTTGTAGGAACTTATCCGCAGTAATGTTGTTCTTTGTTCTTGATGCACTTGAGAATTGAATGCTTTGAAGGTAAAACTGTTGGAGTGCTTGAATGAATTCTCAAGTGTTCAAATGATGTTTTGTTGTAATGCACTTTGTTAATACAACATATATAGATGGCATCACTTGAATGATGTAATCACTTAGTTGGTCAAAGAGGAAGTAACTGCAGAACTATGCTGCACTGCTTCTGTGTACAGTGTACATAGTTACTTTCCAGTTGTAGATAGTTGACTTCGTACTGCTGTCAGGGAAACATAACGGCATCAGGTCATTGTGTTGATTCTCTTATCTTGTGAAGTGAAAGCAACTCACATAAGCTGAGGTCCGTTGCTTTGAGTTGTGAACCAAGTGTGTCAAGTTTCTTATGTGGTTCATTGACAGTAAGTTTGTACGATCGTCAAAATAGAAAGCTAAGGCATTGTAAACCCATAAAAAAAATTAAAGTGCAATGAATTAGACAAAACATATGTAGTATAGCTGGTTATATTCTTAATTATGTCAAAGTAAAGACTAATAGAACGAAGAAAAGAGAAGAAATTATCAAATATAAGGTTACGTTCCTGATAAGAGGAAAATACTGACGAATGTTTCATGGTTGTCGAGAAAGGATGATGATGCATACATAAAGTGGAACAGGAAGGGCTAATTATAAATTAAAATGCTTAATTAGGAGAAGATGTTTAGTTAAATAAATTGGATTGTAGATTAACTCTACTGCTAAGCCAGAGTCCAAGCTATGAATGCACTCAATTAGTGGAATGTTTAGTAGATTTAATTAGACTACTTTTCACTTGAAACGCATAATGTTGTACGAATATAGTAATTTATATAGTTACCTGTCCTTAGTATATCATTTCTTATCTAGCTACTACCCTGCAGCCATTGTAAAGGACACTTATTAATATTTCTTCACAAACTTTAGTACTACTCACTATATAAACAAGTACGAGCCAGGAATGTGTATGCATATTTTCCCAGCTCGATATTATATTACATCTTCTTCTTCTTCTTGTTCATATTATTCTGTAAATTATTACTCTATCCACTCGTTGAATCTCATTTCTCTATTTTCCTGTAAGAAAACATTCTCTGTATGGATTTTGTCCTCCGTACTGAAAAACAAACGAAAAATGTTTTCTTCTTATAGCATAATATATTAAGTGATTGATCAGATATATATAGTTTGAGATGTGCACAGCAATGAATGAATCTCGAGAAGAAAGTGATGATATTATCAGTATAACAAGTGATGAAATGGCTGTAGCAGCCGCCACCATTGAGCAGATGGTAAAACAAAGAGAAGAATTTGTTCGGCCGTCGTATTTCTCCTCCCATACTAGTGCTCTTCAATTTTTCAGACGAGTTCCGATGAATGAGGTACTTTTCTATGGCTTTCTCTCTCACACACACACATAGTACACATACACTTCATATATAAACTACATCTAATTCGTCTGAACCTAATATTTCTGACATGGAAAATTAATTAATATAGTATAAATAATGTAACCGTTCAGACAGCATAATTCTAAAAGTATAATGAGATTAATACTAAAAACCTTATTAAACTCATTAACTTTAAATTATATATCCGTCTCTACCCACACATAACACAGTCAGACTTAGAGAAAAGGAAAATGTAAAAGACATAACGCACAGGCAGACACATGAATGCACTCACGTAACATTATGTTAAAAAAACTCCATAACTCTATTTTCTTCATTTGTTTTTTCAAATAACGGCACAGAGAAGCACGAGCATCTGTGTCTGCGCTGATACGACTTGAGCTGTTTCAATTTTTTTTTTTTATGGGTCCAGCACATGAAAAAACTTTTTTGATATATAATTAATGGTAATAGAGAGATTTGAACTCAAAATATTTGTCTATTTTTAACCATGTGGTACTATCTCATCTAAAATTAAATTACTAGAAAAAAGTATACTTTTAATTTACTTGACTTTGCCTTCAACATCCTTTATTTTAACGTGTAGATGTATGCATTAACTATAATTCTATTTAGTTTCTTTTCTGTGCTAAACGACCACTCCTGGTATAAGAACTAGAGTTCAATGGTAAATTAGTACATATCTTATCTAAGTTTTTTTGGTTTTTCTTTTCCCTGTGGTTATCATTTTTAATTTGACCATTTGCTGGAATTAGCACACTCAAATTTTTTTGTAATAATTATCGTTTATGCATATATCAGTATAGCGGCTTAATTTTTTTTAGATATGTTATCTATAACAACATTTCATACAATGTTTTAATATATATATATATATATATATATATATATATATATATATATATATATATATATATATTATTTATAACAATATTTCGTTATATCGGTTAACTATATTTGAAACAAACTTGACTGTTATGCTTGACTATATAATAAAAATTTACGTTCATTTTTTACATAAGGTGGCAGGTGTACTAATCTTTGTTTTTCGTTTCTTTTTTCTTTTCCTGATGAAGTTTACTTTAACGATACATACTCCCTTTTTCGTAGACTATGAGTCAATCTAATTAAATGATGCATCTGCACATATTCGAAAATTTAGTTTTCTTTTAACTTTTAATAATAAAATTTCCTTTTTGGTTGCATGGGTGATATAAGCATGAGAATAACATAAATACACGAAAATGATTTTAGAAAAAAAAGTTGGTGTAAATCTGTTTCCTTTATTATTTTATTTACTCATCAAATGTGTCACCCAATGATTCTTTTGTGCATTTTAATTGCTAGTAATGTTTTGCTACTAATTATAGATATCTAATTAATCTTTTTCTGTGTAAGTCTTGAATATTGATACTCAACGTTTCTTTTAGTGCGTTCAAAAAGTACATCCTTTTATTTGTAAAGCAGTCGTTATCTTAAAGATTTACGCAATTTGCTAAAAGTCTTCTATTAGGCTTGTGTATGACTTTGTCAAAGAACTACTCCCTCCTTTTTATATTATTTGAGGTAGTTTGATAATTTAACAAAAACAAAGAAAACTTTTAAAAGTTACTGTCTTAAAAGTTTAAGGGGTAAAAGGTTTGTGAGACCATGCAATTTGTGTAGCTATAAAAGCTTTTTATTAAGGACAAAAATGATAAAATTAAGAGTTTAAAATTGAATTATTTTTAAATTTTAAAATATGTCATTTGTTTTGAAACAGACTAACTAGAAAAGTAACTCAATTAATATAAAACGGAGGATTTATAAGTTATCGTTTTCATATTATCTCAAAAATTAGGTAATTGTTAGTTATGGGTAAGTTCTTCCGAATACTCCCTTTATATGTGTTTGTGGTTTTTATGCAAAAGATAACTCCACTACTGATGTGAGAATTACTGACAAGGAGATAATTTTTTTCCTTTTTAGGATAAAAAGATTGACAAGAAGGTAAATTTCTAAATAAATGACTCCGTTACGTGTTTCTAACATAAACAACATCATTGTCTAGTTTGTCTGGCTAGCTAGCTAGAAATATTATTTTGGCAAGCTACTAACTGTAAATTTTGACCTATAATGGCTCTGATGCCTCCTATAATTCATTCATATTTACTACTATCTCCGGTTCAAAATAAGTAATTTTTTAAATGTTTTCATACATATTTAAAAAATTACTTTTTAGCATTAATTAGCAATAGAATTGACCATTTTAACCTTACTATCTCACATAAATACTCCCAACACATATTCCAGCACTATTTACTCCAAGAACAATGTAGCAAAAACATCATTAAGTCATTCTTGAAATTCAAAAATATCACTTATTTTGGACGGGAAGTAGTAATTCACTAATGTATAGCATGTTCAACTAGTCACTACAACAAAATAATAAAATAGTAGTTATTTTGATTTATCCGTTTAATTAGCTATTCTTTGCCATACCAGTACTCACCAATTATTATATCAAATGTCAGTTTCTTTTACCCATAGAAACATGCTAATGTAAATGGTGATTAGAGACGGATAATTATAAGTTATTTATGGGCTTTGAATCACATTTTTTTATTTACTTATTGGTTCGTAATAGATTTTCTTATATATATTAAGCGATTTTCTTAATTAGTTATGTTAGGATCGAAATAATCAGATGTCATACGAAAGCTAACTAAGCAAATCTTGAAGAATGGTAAATCAAAAAATAATAACAATATACCCAGTATTATCCCACATGGGGTCTGGGGAGAGTAGTGTATTTGCAGACCTTATCCCTACCTTGTGAGGATAGAGAGTTGTTTCCAATAGAACGTCGGCTCAGTAAATCAGAAAACAAAAGAAAAATATACAAAAAGAGACACGGTTATTTAACGTAGTTCGATCTATTGACCTACATACACAAGTAAAAATGAGCAATCCCCTAGATAAAAGAGAGTATAAAATACCGAGAGAACAATCTCAAAAGAGATACACACAAGTAGCATACTAACACTTGTGTGAGGAAATCCCCTCCTAAACAAGACTTTCAAACCCCTTACAACAACATTGTGGATTCTCCTAAATGAGAAGGAAAGATTCTCAATTTATAAAAGTCCAAAATCTTTTCCTCAAAAAAAAAAAAAAATACTAGTCAAATATGGAAGAATTATATTTTCCTTTTTTTCAAAAGTAAAATTAATTATGGTGAATATATCGCCCTTCCTTTAAGAGATAGAAAAATTAAATATGATTAAAAAAAATACAAACACCTAATAATTCTCCTCGTAGCCTGAATTTTCTGACAATATAAACTTGTCCTCCATTAAATAAATAGAAAAATTAAATATGATAAGATAATCCGGACAAATACCTAATAATTTATAGAGTTTGAAACTAAAATTACTTAATTTTACGAACGCGTAAATTGTGATGTGGCTCCGCCCCTATGGTGCCCTGAAACCTTCTTTTCAAAATTGAGAGGTACACTGCCTCATTAAACAACTTAAAATACCCATACGGGGTAATGAGTATAGACATTAAACTACACGAGTCTTGGTGGAATCTAACTTTTCGCTAATAGAGATATACAATAGTAAGTGTATCAAATGGAAGAAAAAAAAAAGTGACTTTTGTTTCGTCTTCATTTCTTTTTCAAGTCCTCTATAATGTTAAAATCTTTTACGTCCTTAAATTAGTCAAAAAGAAAGCTTATTTTACTAAGGACCAGAAAGGATGGTTATACGTGGGCACGTGCTTATGTGCATCCATGTTCTGGTTTTTGCACGCTTTCTCTTAATTAATTAATTTCTCAAATTTTAATTCTTTTTGTTTGATAATAAACCACTTCTAGTTTCGGAATAGTAAATATATTTAATAATTGTAAATTTAACTTTGTGACATGTACAATGATCAGTGGCAATAACAACCAATATAGTATGTAAAATTGCAACAATATATATCACAAGATTTGATTACATTTAAATAAATTTTTTCCTTCTATTTAGTGTATTATTTAGTGGATTTAGTTACATTCGTCACTAGTGTTTAAAAAAAAAAAACTACCAGTCGAAGCGGAGTCAAGATTTGAAGTTTATGGGTCTTAACTTACTCCCAAGCTCATAGCACGTCTTAGTTACTTAGTACATAATAAATATTTATAAACCTAATGTATCTGTAGCTCCACCTCTAACTATCAACATAGTTCGTTTAAAATTTATCATTTTTATCGGATCACAAAATAGTTAATTAATGTATTGTACTGTGCCTCTTATGGTAGTAACCGATTGGTATTATTGCATGTCATTCTACTTTTGGTTTTATGTTTAGATAATTATTTTTTTGATTTATCCCGGATTTACTGACATTGTTTTGTTTTTGTTTTGTTTGTTGATTTTCTCTCTTTTTCTGAGCCGAGGGTCGGCCGGAAACAGCCTCTCTACCCTTTCGGGTAGGGGTAAGGCCTGTGTACGTATTACCCTCCCCAGACCCCACTTTGTGGGAACATACTGGGTAGTTGTTGTTGTTGTTGTTGTTATCGGATCACAAAATAATGCTTATCTTACAAATTTATAACAAGTAATCTAATTGTGTAAATATTTTTATAATGTTGTTGCATTGAAGTTGAACTCTTTTTTTTTTTCTTTTTTAAATATATTGAGTTCACCTTGAAAATCCAGGTGAGTGGAGAACTGCTGTTGCTTGGGAAAATTGCATGTCCAGTGGCCTTAACAACATTGCTGTTATTTTCAAAGAACATTATATCAATGCTTTTCTTGGGACATATGGGCAAAACAGAGCTAGCTGGAGCTTCACTAGCAATTGGATTTGCAAATGTAACGGGCTATTCTGTAATGAAAGGGCTTTGTATGGGGATGGAGCCCATTTGTTCCCAGGCTTATGGTGCAAAAAGATGGTCAGTTCTAACCCAAACATACATCAAAATGTTTTTACTTCTCTTAACCGTGACAATTCCAATCACATTTCTGTGGTTAAATGTTGAACCAGTTTTCCTTCGACTAGGCCAAGATCGAGTCATTACAAAAGTCGCTAAAGGTTACTTAATTTTCTCTATACCTGAGTTACTTGCTAGCGCGCACTTGAATCCTTTGAGAGCATTTTTAAGGACACAGTGCATAAATACACCAGCTACTTTAGTAGCTACATGCTCAACCCTTTTGCACCTTCCGATTACCTATCTTCTTGTAACGTATTTGAATTTGAACGTAAAAGGTATTGCGTTGGCTTCTTTTTTATACTCACTGAACATGAACATTGGCTTGTTACTTTATTTGTTTCTGTCCAAAGTTGCAATTAAACCATGGGCTGGTGCTACATTTATCTCAACTTTCAATGGGTGGCGTCCCTTGTTGAGTTTGGCTTTGCCTAGCCTGTTTTCCGTGTGCTTGGAATGGTGGTGGTATGAAATTGTTCTCTTCTTGAGTGGCTTATTGAATAATCCTGATTCTTGCGTAGCTGCTATGGGAATATTGATACAAACAACCGGGACAATTTATGTGTTCCCATTTTCACTAAGCTTGAGTATATCACAACGTGTTGGTCATGAATTAGGGGCTGGTAAACCTGACCGTGCTAAATTAGCAGCACTCATTGGTATCTTCGTGGCACTGGCTTTTGGGCTCACCGCGTTTGGTGTAAGTATCGGGTTGAAATCAGTATGGGGGAAATTGTACACGAACGAGCCAGAAATACTTGCGTTAATTTCAGCAGTGCTTCCAATCCTGGGATTAGCTGAAATCGGAAACTCTCCTCAAACAGCAGCATGTGGTGTGCTAACTGGCTCTGCTAGACCAACAATGGGTGTAAGAATAAACTTAGCAGCATTTTACCTAGTTGGATTACCATGTGCTTGTGTATTTGCTTTTAAACTCAAGATTGGTTTTAAGGGATTATGGTTAGGTCTTGTTGCAGCTCAATTTGCTTGTATATGTATGATGGTGTATACATTAATGCAAACAGATTGGAAACTTCAGGCAAGAAGGGCAGAGGAATTGACAAAGGCAGCTTCAGACAAGGATGATGATTCTGGATCCAACCTAGTACCTTAAAATATCACGTACATGCAATGTTGTTTTGAAGTGTGTGGGCTCATTCTTTTTCATGTACCAAATTCGTGGAATTAGCTGCTCTGACGCTTTGCTGAAATGTGCGTCTGTCTCATCTAAAAGCTTAAGTTAAGAACATGCTTTTAACTATTTAGTTATATCGTGCCTTACATATTTGACTTATCCCGGTTTAAAATGTCTTTATTTGTCTCAAGAGAATCTAAGGAATTAGGAGGGAGAATATAGAGAAAGCAACAGTTTGACATTTCATTTTTTATTTTTTGTTAACATGAGTTTGTTAGTTAGAGGGTTACAGTTTGTAATAGGTACCACAAAAAAAAATGTATATTTTCTCTTCAATTTTGAATTGAATATGTTAGATGCCTGCATCTCTTTATCATGAATGTTACCCCTTTGATGAAGAACGCCAATATATGTGGGAAAAAAAGGGAAGGTTGGATGGCTACTATCACCTATACTATTAACTGCGTCTGGTATTGATTCACTTGATAATTGGCATTTGAACAATTTTTTGATAGAATTGAAAGCAAAAAAAAAAATAATGTTAAAAGGTGTATTGCCTTGCTTGGACAACTCCAGTTGAAGTTAAAATGAGAGTATCTGTTTTGTACTTCAACAGTTTCAATATAAGCATAGTAGTTCATTCAGAAATAAAGCTTTTGGTCTTTCAAGAATTTTTATGGGATGGCCTTATTAAGATCTGATGTTTAACTCTTGATTGTGTTAAGATGTCACGATCCAAATTCCATCTAGTTGTGATGATACCTATCACTAAAAGCAATAAAAATTTAAAAAAAATGTGAGTGACAAAATCAAAGAGGAAATAATGAAGCAACTGAGCGCCAATGTGGTCAGAGCTGTCCGATACACCGTCTGGGTGGCGAATGTTGTGCATGTGTCGAAGAAGGATGGAAAGACCAGAGTCTGTTTTGACTACAGGGATCTGAACAAAGCAAGTCTAAAAGATAATTTTCCTTTACCAAATATCTACATTCTTTTAGATAATTGCGCAAAGAATGAGATACAATCGTTCGTGGATTGCTATGCTCGGTACCACCAAATTATAATGGATGAGGATGATGCAGAAAAAACTACTTTCACCACTCCATGGAGTACTTATTGTTACAAGGTCATGCCATTTGGTTTAAAGAATACATGGGCAAATTACATGAGGGCCATGACCACTATTTTTCACGACATGATGCACAAAGAGATTGAAGTATATGTCGATGATGTCATCATAAAATCAAAGGCACAAGCCGATCACATGTGCGATTTGAAAAAAAGTTCTCCGAACGGCTTCGAAGATATGAATCCAGCCAAGTGTGCATTTGGGGTTCCATATGAGAAATTCCTCGGTTTTACAGTCAGTCGGAGAGGCATCGAGTTGGATCCATCCAAGATAAAGTCCATTCGAGATCTACCACCCTCGAAGAACAAAATGGAAGTCATGAGTTTGATCGGGAGGTTGAACTACATAAGTAGGTTCATTGTCCAGCTCACAACTGCCACACCTCCTTTTTTACAAACCTTACCCCGAAGGGTAAAATGTATAAAAGGGGGAGTTTTTCCAATTAAAGTGACATTATTCGAAATGAGATTATTTATTTATTTCAGAGTCGCCACTCGGGAAAGGATTGGCTTTTGGTGTCACGAGTCATCGGTTTAAATCCCAAATCGAGGAAAATTATTCGACTTCCCAATTGGAGTGTGCGAACCAGAAATTCTGTGCAAGAAATTCTGTTGATCCGAGGGAAGGTGTTAGGCACTCCAGGATCCCATGGTTCTAGCACGGTCTCTTAAATTAACATACTTGGCTAAAATTCTAATTTTTTAACATGGCATGGGAGAGTCCTCCCGGGGTTGCAATGGCAAGAAAATGTTAAAACTGACTGCTCAGGTCTATCAAAACATTAAGAACCAAAGAAAAATTATCAAAGCTGCAGATATGGCATGTGATCAGTCGAAGAGTGAGTATGAGCCCTCCCGGGAGATTTCTTCATACTTCGTGCCATAGTACATTGAAGACTGGCAGGAGAGGTTCGGGCTAAGAGACAATCCTCGTCCTTCCCCCACTTTCCAAGCATCAGTGCACGTATCTTCTAGGTCGTCTAAAGGCTCAGCTAAAGGTAGTGGAGAATACTCCACCTCTCCCACAACTTTATTATCTGGAGAGGGTGTAGTAGGAGACGGCGAGGAAGTAGGAGGAGAAGGGGAAGTAGGAGAAGGGGGTGAACCTCAGGTTGACGGGATTGCTAGAACTAGAAATTCGAAGGTCTGGCAGGACCGATTTGTCTGTAAGGTAGCTTATCACAAATTTAGGGAATGGTGGTCGGTGGGGAAGTTAATCCTGGAAAGGAGTTTTGTTGATAGAGACTTGTTAGCTCACAACCCCAATATAAGGAGGCATTTTAGAAAGAATTGGTTAGGAGCAATTTTTGGGTGACTGTATAGATACCAACGAGCACTTGGTCAAGGAATTTTATGCCAACGTTGCCCACATCAAAAAGGGCACCAAGGTGACCAAGGTGCAAAACCTGAAAGTGTTGTTTGATGGGAATACAATAATTGATTACCCAGACTTTGATAAGGAGGATGAGTCTCTGTACATGGCAAAGGTGGATTTAGGTGAGGAAGTCCGTCAGTGGTTGGCACAGTATCGGGTAATCCTAGGTACCACCCTCGATTGGCTGAATGTGGGCATAAAGATTTTGAGAAGAAATTTAAACTTCGAGGCCAAAGGGTGGGAAACATTTGTGTGCAGCAGATTGGACCCTACTACTCATGACCACAACATCCCTCTTCACTGGGAAGTTTCGGTGGCATCGATCATGGCGGGGTATGTAATAAATATGGGGAAGGTGATGTCTCGAGTAATCACACTTGTAGGCAGTGAGCATTGTAAACACGTGATTTTTGACCCTCCCCGAGATTTTCTATATTTCTAGCGTAAAATATTTAGTTTAGTTTTAATATAGCTATTTTAGTTAAATTTGACTCTTTTACTTTATTTTTACCTCAAAATGAAAAAAATAACAAAAATATAGTTTTATTAATGTTTCGTAGTCATTTTAAACTTGAAAAATGCAAAAATAGTACTTTATATTTTTATCTTTTTATTAAAAACGAAAATTACAAAAACAATTTTTATTTATATTTTTGTAGTCATTTTAAACTTGAAAAATTTAAAAAATAGTTTTATGTTAATTATGAGTATTATAGTTATTTTGATTACCTAGGATTAATTAAATAACACCATTCTCGGTTCCGGGCGAAGAATAATATTTGGGTTCAAACTACCCGGTTTTATAATTTTCGGACATAGCCCGTAATAAACCGAGTCCACTACACTACGGGGGGACAATACATAATGGATGGGGAATAAGAACAAAGACAAGAAGAAAAAGACAAAGGGATAAAAACAAAAGAAAAAGACAAAAACAATATGGGGCTAAATTTAAAAAAAAAAATAATAATAAACAATAACCATTCTTCTTCTTTAAGAAGAAGAAGAAATCACGGCAGAGGGGGATTGGAAAACAAAGAATTTGAAAAAACAAGGAGAAAGACAATTGGAAAAGAGAACAAAAAACAAAGATCAAAGACAAACAAAGAAAAAGAAACGAAAGAGAAAGAAAAACAAAGGAAGAAGAGAAAATAAAAGAAGAAGAAAAAACGGCAGAAACAGAAAGAGAGGAAAACAAAGAAAAAGAAATGAAAGAGAAAGAAAAACAAAGAAAGAAGAGAAAATAAAGAGAAGAAGAAACACGGCAGAAAGAAGAAAAGAGAGACCACTGTTCGGTCATCTCTTCGTTTTGATTCGAGTTACAACTTCAGTCGAGGTCGTCGTTTGGTTCGAGTTCTGTCCGGAGAGGTCGAGGTTCGAGATCGTCATAAAAGGTTCGTTTTCTCGTTGTGTACGTTGAAAAAATATGTAGAAATAAAGGTGCATGTTCTTTTCCGATATTGTTCCTCTCGCTAATATTTTGGAGTGTTTCGTATTTGATTTAGTTTCGTATGGTTCAGACTATTTTTTGTAAATATATTATTTTGTTGAACATGCAATGTCGAAGTTAGCTAATGAAAATGACTAATCCTTCATATGCTCGCCAACTAGTTATGCTTCCGTTGTTTATGTAATTGTTCACCATAATCTTGAATTTGCTCACTTAGTTAGCTACTCGTATGTTTACTCGAATTGGTTATAGTTGAGCACGATGTTGTCACATTATGGAAATTGGTTCGTTATTCTTTAAATGACGTAATTAGATTAAAGGAATCGGGGGTGCATTTCATGTGACCCGACTCCATATTTGAACAAGGTTAAATAAAGAGTGTCGTGAACCACAAGTGCATTTCATGTAGTGTGGCTTGCAACATGTTTTAAATAATCTTGAATTAACTCTTAAATAAATATAGCGGAATGTAGTTTGCTTTTAAATTAGAATTAGAGGTGTGCCTCGCCTAACAAAATTATACAAATCGCGGGGCCCTCATAAATGTATATGTAAAATATTTAGATTTCGAGATGTGCCGTTTCTTAGCGAATTTCCTAGCCTTCTCAAAAACTGTAAGTAAGTAATCGCTCTAGGCGCGTATTTTAATAATTTTACCTTCTTAAATACGGGTGTGCATTTCATGCGGCCCAAATCCAAATCCCAAAATGTTGAATAAGAGTGTGTCGAGGATCCGGGTGCATTTCATGTGACGTGATTCGAAACATATTTTTAGGCAACATTCTCTTTCGTAAATAATAATAATAATAAAAGCGGTAAAGGGATATTAATTTGCATTAAGTATATAATTGTAAAAATTAGATAAATAAGCCGAATATGACAGTTGAGCGACCGTGCTAGAACCACGGAATTCGGGAATGCCTAACACCTTCTCCCGGGTTAACAGAATTCCTTATCCGGATTTCTGGTTCGCGGACCGTTAAATAGAGTCAAACCTTTCCTCGATTCGGGTTTCAAACCGGTGACTTGGGACACCATAAATCTCCCAAGTGGCGACTCCAAATCTCTCAATAAATGAATCCCATTTTGGTTGTCCTTTAATTGGAAAAACTCTCTTTTATATTTTGCGCCCTCGCGGGTAAGCGTAAAAAAGAGGTGTGACAGCTCTGGCGACTCTGCTGGGGACTGAAACCCAGAACCACTGGTTCAGGGTTTAAGAATTCGAGCTTGGAATAATTGTTGTATTTGGCTTATTTATTATCCGATTTTATTATATGTTTGTATTAATGTGCAAAATGATATTTTTATCGCTTTGATATTTTTTGAACTGTACATATAAATTGTGCCGAAACCAATCTCCTCTCCGAGTCTTCTAAATCATGAAGAAGGGTGCACTTCGTGTGACTTCTTTTCCGTATAGTGTCTAATTCCCACCTTAGAACGAGGTTTGGATAAGTTGCAAAACCGGTGAAGCTTCTGTATTCCCGGGTTGCTGCCTCCTCCTCGGCTCGAGTTGTCCGTTCGGGTAAGCCAGGTCTAGAACAATAAACCCGGGTTTTTAAACCTAGAATAACAAAGCTTCATGCCGGATCCCTAGTAGGAACGTTTATTTGCGTCATGTTGCATTTGACTTAGGGGACTCAACATAGGGGTTGGGTCCGTCTAGGACAGGTGACCTGAAATGAAAAGACCATCCTGCTGCATCCTGTTTGTTTTATGCATATATTTGCTTCAGACTTGCAAGCTAACCGTTTTTTTTTATATTGAGGAAAATGAAAAAAAAATAGTTTCAAAATAGTTTGTTTTTTTTACTTAAAAAGGAAAAAAACGTTTGTTGTAAAATAAAAAAATATGTGATTTCAAAATAGTTTGTTTTTTTTACTAAAAAAAAAAAAAGAAAAATTTTGTTTTAAACTTAAAAAAAGAAAAATGTGTGAAAAAATAATAAATAGTTTGTTTCCTTTAAAGATGTAGTTTGTTTGACCGAACTACGCAGGTTTGATTCTCCCCATTAGGTGGGATACGTAGGCAACCCTCATCGGGTCCAACCACCCCTTCAAAAAAAAAAAAAAAATGTCTAAGTTTTAGTTTTTAATAAAATCAAAGTGATGCCATTTTGAAAAATAGCCGAATGTTCCGAAAGGACGCCGGAAGGCTGTTTTTGCAAAAATAGCCACTTTGAATCATTTTTAATAATTTGCGGGCACATCCTTGAAATATTCCTTGTGGAAATGTTGCAAGACCATAGCCGCAAAATCAAGTTCGAAAGGCTGCAAGGACGCCGGAAGGACGCCGGAAGGCTGTTTTTGCAAGAATAGCCACTTTGGATTTTTTTTAAAAAAAATAATTTTGGACACAACCTTGAAATATTCCCTCGCAGAAATGTCGAAAGGCTGTATCCGCAAAAATCAAGTTTTGAGTCATCACTCAACTTTACAAAAATAACCACTTTATCAAATAAGCCATTACGTGGCGGGAGTTTTGCTGAAATAGCCACATTTTTGCATTTTAACTTCCTCAATCTTGTGTTGGCCTGTGTCGGTGCTGAACGATGCCCCATAGGCCCCAGGATAAAAATTTTGAATTTGCATCTTCTTAAATAAAATTTTGCAAAAAGAGCCACTTTGCCTAAATAAGCCATTACATGGCCAATTTATGAAAAATAGTCTTGTGTTGGTTTATGGTGATGCCGAACGATGCCCCATGAGCCACAAGATAAAAAAAAATATTTTTTTCAAGTTTATCTTTCTTAAATCAATTTTGCAAAAATAGTCATTTTGTCAAATAAGCCATTATGTGGCCAATTTTGTAGAAATAGTCATAATTGACACAAAAAAAAATATATATTCTTTTTCTTGTAGAAATCTCCTACACAAGTTTGTATTTGAAGTCGGCTTCTATAATTTTCCTTCAAAGAAAAAAAATCAAAAAAAAAAAATCAATATAAAAGTTACTGAATTTTGCCACAATCTTGTTACCAGAACTACGCTCGGTCTGATTCACGCGGGGTCGTGATACGTAGGCAATCCACATAAGATTCGACCACCACTAAAAGGAAAGAAAAAGAATCCAAAGGCTAAATAACAATAAGGCTTGCAAAGATATTCGAAAAAGAAAAAAAAAGAAGAAAAAGAAAAAGAAAAAGAAAAGAAAAAGGGCCGGAATGACGCATGTTAAAGAGTACACGTAGAAAGGGTTATTTGGTTAGGTGCATTGCATCCAACGTGCTATAACATATCTGTCAAACTCGGTGAACTAACAAGTTTGTTGCGCATTCCAGAAAGTTTAGCAGTTGGTTTGACAGAATATACTGGCCAGCCATCACTACCGTACTAGATCCAAAGGACCAGTTACAGTAAGCATGTCGAGTTCCGGCAAGAGTCTTGAGGAAGAAAAATCCGAGCTACAAATCATGAAAGAAGAGGTAGACCGGTTAAAACAACAGATAACAGAGATGCACCTGGCCTGGGCCAGGGAACAGTCTTCACCGAACCGCCCTACTCTCGCCTCAGCTTCGGAACATCCGCCCGTCGATCCTTCAACAAGCGCCCCGAGCTATCCATACTTTCAGGGGGAAAATCCATATGCCACCCACATTCCACCAGCCAAACCAAATCCTCCTCCAGTCACCCCCGTTTTTGTAGCACCTCCACCGGCTCCTCTGCAAAGGCCGGCCGGCGAGCCATATGTTCAGATCCATGACAACTCTTACTATCCTCCAGAGCCTACTTTCAGGGCTCCTGAACCACAATCACATACACCTCACTGGGATAATCCGGCAGAACCGGAAAAACACTTCCAAAGTTCGGAACACGAGGAAGTTGCCAGAAAAGTTAAAAGCCTGGAGCAGTCCTTCAGGAACATGCACGGTTTAGGCAACCAGGTCAGCGTCGCCTATAAGGATCTATGTCCATTTCCGGACGTCCAGTTGCCAGCAGGATTTAAAATGCCCAAATTCGACCTATACGAGGGGCATGGTGACCCAGTGGCCCACCTGCGGGGGTTTTGCAGTAAAATGAGAGGGGCCGGAGGACGGGACGAGCTTCTGATAGCCTACTTCGGCCAGAGTCTGGGAGGATCGGCGTTGGAGTGGTACACTAGACAGGATCCCAGTAGATGGTTTACGTGGGATGATTTGGCTCAAGCTTTTATCGGCCAGTTCCAATACAATCTTGAGATAATCCCCGACCGCCTATCATTGCTAAAATTAGAGAAGAAGCCTGCTTGAAAGCTTCGGGGAATTTGGTTTCCGATGGAGGGAACGGGCGGCCGGGGTAGATCCGCCGATGAGAGAAGCGAGATGGTGGACTACTTGCTTGCGGACATTAGAGCCCACCTACTTCGGACATACGGTAACGTCCGTAGGCAAATCATTCGTCGAGGTGATAAAAATGGGGGTATGATCGAGGAGGGTGCGAAGGCCAACAAGATCATGAGTTACTCGGCACTGAAAGCCACCACTCAGGCTATCCAAAGTGGTACTGGAGGAGTACCGGGGAAAAAGAGGAGAGAGGAAGTTGCGGCCGTCGAGTCCGGGGCATGGTTCAGAAATAGAGGCCCCACACCCCAATATAGCCCACCCCAACCTCACCACCAAAACTACTCTCACAACCCGTATAGCCACCCGCAACATTACCATCCCGCACCTGATCCCCATTTTACTGTCCACCATGCACAGTCCTATTCTGCACCTCCCGTTCATGCACCGTGGCGTGCACCAAACCCCCAGAACAATCATCCACCCCCGAGAGCTTACAGAAACCCCTCGGGCGCGAGTTTCCGTCCGAACCAGGCATTCAGGGGCGACAGGGCGCCGAGGCCAAAGACTTTCACTCCCTTAGGAGAGTCTTACACCAGTCTGTTCCACCGGTTAAAGCAAGTAGGGTTGCTGAATCCGGTTGAAGCTAAGCTGCCAAACCCTCTTCCGAAGAACCTGGACCATTCAGTAAATTGTGCCTACTGCTCGGGATGTCCGGGACATGATACAGAAAAGTGTTGGAGGCTGAAGACGGCCATCCAGGAGCTCATTGACACCCGCAGGATCGAGGTCCAGACTCCAACAGAGCCCAACATCAACCAAAACCCGCTTCCAACTCATCATGAGACTAATATGATCGAGTTGGTACGGGCGGAGGAAGGAAAGGAGAAAGCCTCTCGGACTGTAATGATGATTAAGTCTAGCGGGGCAGGAACGAGAAAAGGGCCAAGCTTTGATGAGTCGCCCAGTTGCAAGAAGGACATACCAGGAGAGTCGGAAGCAGGAAAGGAAAGTGTGAACGAAGTACCGGTGAAGCCGGCCAAGATAGTTGTACCGGGGGCAGCAATCAAGCCCATCTTGACAGTAGCAGGCGTTCGAATGGATCCTTTCATCATCCGGCCGGCAACACAGTTGCCAGTAACCGATAGCCGGGCTGTCCCATGGAATTATGCTCGGATTACAACGACCTACAGAGGAAAGGAGGTGAAAGAGGAAGTTTGTGAAGCCCAAGGGTTGACCCGCTCGGGGAGATGTTTTGCCCCTGCGGAATTGAGGAAGACCACTCCGGCGGTATTGAAAAAGCCGGTCACTGATGAAGAAGCGGAAGAATTCTTGAAAAAGATGAAGCTGCATGACTACTCTGTCTTAGAGCAGTTGAAGAAGACTCCGGCGCAAATATCATTGCTATCCTTGCTGATACATTCCGAAGAACATCGGCAAGCATTGATGAAAGTCCTGAATGAGGCACATGTACCGGATAAAATCTCAGTGAGCCATTTGGAGAAGATCACCAATAGGATCTTCGAAGCAAATCGGATCGCCTTCACCGATGACGAGTTGCCTGAGGAAGGCACTGAGCACAACAGGGCTTTATATCTTACGGTGAAGTGTGAAGAGGCGGTGGTTACCAAAGTCTTGGTCGATAATGGGTCCGGTGCTAACATTTGTCCTCTCTCTACACTGGGCAAATTAAAAGTAGACATCGGCAGGGTACGCGAGAACAGGGTATGTGTTCGAGGGTTCGACGGAGGAGGCAAAGCGTCGGTTGGTGACATAGTGCTAGTCTTGACAATCGGGCCGGTGGAGTTCACCATGGAATTCCAGGTGCTGGACATGGTGGTGTCATATAACCTCCTAATAGGGCGACCATGGATTCATGCCGCAAGAGCAGTTCCATCCAGCTTACACCAGCTCGTCAAGTTTGAATGGGACCAGCAGGAGATCGTCGTCCATGGAGAGAACGATCCACAATCGGGCACCATCATTCCCTTTGTTGAAACAGAAGAAGATGTTGGGCCGTGGGTGTATCAGGTCTGCGATGTGGTGTCCGCCCACCGAGTTCCGGAAGGGGAATGTATTCCCGGCGACAAAACAATTACTGCGGATGTCATGGTGGCGCATGAAATGTTGCGACATGGTTTCGTACCCGGTAAAGGGCTAGGTGCATCTCTGCAAGGAATTATACAACCGGTATCGGTGGTCGAGAACTTGGGAACCTTCGGCTTGGGATTCCAGCCAACCTCAGAGGACATCCGGCGAGCAAAGAAGAGTAAGCAGAAGACATGGGTGCTCTCAAAACCTGTTCCACGCCTTTCCCAATCTTTTATCAGGTCCGGAGCAAGAGGACATCCAGCGACAAAGATTCCCGGTCCTACGATCAGGCCAGATGAAGAGTTCTTCGGGAAGTTCGAGGACCTATTCACAGATGTATGTATGCTCGAGGACGGTGAAGGATCTAGTCACGCCGAGATACAATTTGTGGGACCAAAGGCAAAATTGAATAACTGGAAGGCTACTCCTCTCCCTGTCCGGAAGGAGTCTTGGTAGTTTGTCTTGGATTGTTTTTCTTTCGAAATTTTGTATTGGGGGTTTGTCCCCGGAGTAAAATCCCGTTGTTTTGTTCATTTTTTATTTAAGTTTGCGGTTTGTTTTCCCTTTGTACAATTCCCATCAATGAAATTTGGTTCCTTCGTGTCTAATTTTGTTTATCTTTTCTTCTTTTTACTTTTCTGAACAGCCTTCTTGCAACCGATCTTAATGATATGGCGTGCTTAAAGATTAATCAACCCAGTCTAGAAAGTCAATCGGGTTTGGAAATAATAACACATGAAATAAGAAGTGACGAGAGTGAGTCGGAGTACGGCGATGATGAAGCCGTGGAAGAAATCGGTGAAGAATTAAGTCACTTCGAGGAAAAGCCCAAACCGAATTTAAATGATACCGAGGCCGTTAATCTAGGGAATGCGGATGACGTCAAAGAAACCCGGATAAGTGTCCATATTGAACCCAATCTGAGAGAAGAACTGATCAAAACACTCGGGGAGTTTAAAGATATTTTCGCATGGTCGTACGACGACATGCCAGGACTCAGCACTGATCTAGTGGTTCATAGATTACCCACCGATCCGGCATATCCTCCCGTCAAGCAAAAGCTGCGGAAATTCAAGACGGAGATGAGTGTGAAGATTAAGGAGGAGGTAACCAAGCAGTTGCAGGCGAAAGTCATTCGTGTCACTCGATACCCTGAATGGTTGGCTAACGTAGTACCGGTGCCAAAGAAAGACGGAAAGATCAGGGTATGCGTGGACTATCGCAATCTCAACAAGGCAAGTCCTAAGGATAATTTCCCACTTCCCAATATCCATATCCTGATTGATAATTGCGCCGGACGCGAAATTGGATCCTTTGTGGATTGTTATGCGGGATATCATCAGATTTTGATGGATGAAGAGGACGCAGAAAAGACGGCTTTTATCACACCGTGGGGGACTTATTGCTACCGAGTGATGCCGTTTGGTTTGAAGAATGCAGGAGCAACATATATGAGGGCGATGACTACGGTATTCCATGACATGATACACAAGGAAATTGAGGTGTACGTGGATGATGTGATCGTAAAATCCAGACGTCAAGAGGACCATGTTGCTGACCTCACGAAGTTCTTTCAAAGACTTCGAAGATACGACATCAAGCTCAATCCAGCCAAATGTGCATTCGGAGTTCCGTCAGGAAAGTTGCTAGGATTCATCGTCAGCCGACGGGGCATTGAGTTGGACCCATCCAAAATCAAGTCCATTCGGGAGTTACCCCCGCCGAAGAATAAAACAGAGGTAATGAGTCTGTTGGGAAGGTTGAATTACATCAGTAGGTTTATTGCCCAGCTTACGGCAACTTGTGAACCCATATTCCGCCTATTGAAGAAAGACGCTGCGATAGAATGGACGGCAGAATGTCAGGAAGCGTTTGACCGGATCAAAGGGTATCTGTCAAATCCACCCGTACTAGTTCCGCCTGAGCCAGGTAGACCCCTGATTCTTTATCTGACGGTCTTGGAGAATTCGTTTGGCTGCGTACTGGGGCAGCATGATCTTACTGGCAGGAAGGAACGGGCCATTTACTACCTCAGTAAGAAATTCACAGTCCACGAGGTCAAGTACACTCATCTAGAAAAGACATGTTGCGCCCTGACTTGGGTAGCCCAAAAGCTGAAACACTATTTGTCTTCTTACACCACTTACCTCATTTCGCGTTTGGATCCGTTGAAGTATATTTTCCAGAAACCTATGCCTACAGGGAGGCTAGCAAAATGGCAAATATTACTTACGGAGTTCGACATCATATACGTGACAAGGACGGCTATGAAAGCTCAAGCCCTGGCCGATCACTTAGCTGAAAATCCCGTTGATGACGAATACGAACCTTTGAGGACGTATTTTCCAGATGAGGAAGTATTGCAGATTGAGGGGTTGGAACTAACCAAGGATCCAGGATGGAAGCTCTTCTTCGATGGAGCGGCAAACGCAAAAGAAGTCGGAGTAGGGGCTGTGCTCATATCTGAAACAGGACATCATTATCCTGTTACTGCTCAACTGCGTTTTCATTGTACCAATAATATGGCTGAGTACGAGGCATGTATCTTGGGGTTGCGATTAGCGGTGGACATGGATGTACGGGACGTCTTGGTCTTGGGGGACTCGGACCTTCTGGTACATCAGATTCAGGGAGAATGGGAAACCAGAGATTTAAAGCTTATCCCATATCGTCAGTGTTTGCATGATTTGACCAAACGCTTTCGATCGGTAGAATTCAGGCACATCCCGAGGATGCATAATGAGGTTGCCGACGCGTTGGCTACTTTAGCGTCAATGCTACATCACCCGGACAAGGTTCGTGTCGATCCGTTACATATCCATGTCCGGGATCAACATGCTTATTGTAATGTGATAGAGGAAGAGGTGGATGGTGAGCCGTGGTTTCATGATGTCAAGGAGTACCTCAGGTTAGGAGTATACCCAGAGCAAGCAACCGGAGATCAAAAGCGAGCTATTCGGCGGTTGGCGAACGGATTTTTCCTTAGTGGAGGGGTGCTGTACAAAAGAACCCCGGATTTGGGATTGTTGAGATGTATAGATGCGAGTCAAGCCACAACAGTGATGACGGATATACACTCGGGAGTTTGCGGACCACACATGAGCGGATACGTATTGGCAAAGAAGATTCTTCGAGCAGGATACTATTGGCTCACTATGGAGCGGGATTGTATAAGTTTCGTGCGAAGATGCCATCAGTGTCAGATACACGGAGATTTGATTCATTCTCCGCCGACCGAATTGCATACAATGTCCGCACCATGGCCGTTTGTCGCATGGGGTATGGATGTTATTGGACCTATTGAGCCTGCCGCTTCCAACGGTCATAGGTTCATTCTGGTCACGATTAATTATTTTACCAAGTGGGTGGAGGCCAAAACATTCAAATCAGTGACCGAGAAGGCGGTAGTGGACTTCGTACACTCCCACATCATTTGTAGGTTTGGAATTCCAAAGATGATCATTACAGATAACGGTGCAAATCTTAACAGTGGATTGATGAAAGAGGTATGTCAACAGTTCAAGATTACACACCGAAATTCCACACCGTATCGCCCAAAAGCAAATGGTGCGGTCGAGGCAACAAACAAGAACATAAAGAAGATATTGAGGAAAATGGTAGAAGGATCTAGGCAATGGCATGAAAAGCTACCATTCGCGCTGTTGGGTTATCGCACTACCGTCCGGACTTCGGTAGGTGCAACTCCTTACTTGTTGGTATACGGGACTGAAGCAGTAATACCAGCGGAAGTTGAAATTCCATCCCTCCGAATTGTCGCTGAAGCTGAGATTGACGATGATGAGTGGGTCAAAACCCGATTAGAGCAATTGAGCTTGATCGATGAAAAGAGATTGACAGCGGTATGTCACGGCCAATTGTATCAAAAGAGAATGGCGAGAGCATATAACAAGAAGGTACGTCCCAGGAGATTTGAAGTGGGACAGCATGTGCTGAAGAGAGTTCTACCACATCAGGCCGAGGCGAAAGGCAAGTTCGCTCCAAATTGGCAGGGACCATTTGTGGTGACTAGAGTATTATCCAACGGCGCTCTATGTCTGACTGACGTTGAGGGAAGATGCACCGATATGGCTATCAATTCCGATGCAGTCAAGAGATATTATGTGTAATTCTTTAATGCGTTTGTCAACGTTTGGTTTCGTTTGTGTGTATTTGGCATTTTTCGGAGAATGAAATGACAGAGGCAATTTTTCTACTACCCACACACTTTAACCTTTGTTTCCCCATTTGAGCCTTAATTATTCTTTCATATACCCTCTTTCGGAATCATCAAGAATAGAAAAGAAACAAAGAAGTAATACAAGAAAAAGTGAACTACGTTCGACCTGATTCCTCAAGAAGGATACGTAGGCGCCACACGGCTCGGTCATAATAAAATAAAAATCAAAAAATCCCCCAAGCAACAAAGCTGGGGCAGAAGTCATTGTTTCGTTGGAAAGATAGTGTGGATTCCGAAAGTTGTAATAAGCTAACCGTTGAGGCTAAACCCCTTTCTTCAGCCTCACGCGCAGAAACCATATCAAGAACCAGAAAGACCTCTCGATCGGTATTTGAGAAGTGCCAAGTCATGTGAATGAAAGCCAAGAGTGACATCCCGACCCTCGATTGAATCCAGGATGCACAAGCCGAAAGGGGATAACGCTCTAGAGGGAATCTCCGGGGTGATACCCCGCCGCAAGGAAAGAAAGCATAAATGAGAGAGTCTTAACGGTGAAAACCCTCGCGGGCACCTTAAGGCGAAGGAAGTTGAGAGAAGTAAAATGAGAGAGTCTTACGGTGAAAACCTTTACGGGCACCTCAAGGCGACGGGAGATAGAGAGAAATGAGAGAATCTCATTAGTGAAAACCCTTTGAAGGGCACTGTGAGGTGGCAGGATGAGATGGTTACAAGATGTCCGCATGAGACAAGGTTGGGACATCCGTTTACCTCTAGCAGGACGCGGTATCAGAAAGTGATTGACATGAATAGACTGGGTAGTTTAATCTCAAAGGCGCGGCACAACATTGGATCAGGCACACGCTCAGATAAGTTTTCCTATTCTTGAGTTCGGAAAAGTTTTTCTCTTCTTTTGTCATTTGCGGTCAGTATTCTTTTCTTTTCTTTCATTTTTCGAAAATTGACTTTTCAAAGCTTACTACCAAGTCTCCCGAAGCAGTATATTGAAAGTGAATAGGCATGGAATGAGGCAATAAGACAGAAGTCGTTACGATAATAAGATTGGGAGGACAGGCTGAGTGGAAGGTTCGCAAGAATTATGGAGTACGATAGACACATGTGGCATGTCCGAAAGGTGATTTCACGCAACAAATCACCGGCTAAAAAGAGTCGGACCAAACCAAATAGTGGAATAAAAGGAAAGATGAGAGGTCGTTCGTGGAAAAAGCATCTTCCCAAGCAAGCGTCAACGTCGTCCTCAAAGTTCGAGAGAGGCCAAGCAGCTGAAAGAGAATGGCCTCAACAAGAGTGGCACGACCACTCGCGGCGTTTTGAAACTAACAATTTTTCTTTGATTTAAAGCAGGAAAAGAGGGTCCGACGGCAGAAAAGCATACCGTCCAGAAGTTTATCACACTGGGGCAGAAAATTTTCTCTTGTTGCGAAAATTTTCTGGAAAGCAAGACTCAGAGGATAAGTGTAGAAAGCAACACAAGATGGGGTGATCTTTGAGCCTGGTATCATCCCCAGCAGTTATTGGAAAAAGAAAAATGGCTTCGAGATTCCCCCAGCGGTATTACATCCTATAATTTGATCAAGGAAACAAAAGCGTGAGTCCCAGAAGAGGTAGGGGAAGAAGGAAGAGAATGAGGGGTGAAGGAAACAAAGAATACTTCCTCAGCAGCATCACCCCCAGCAGGCGAGTAAACAGTTCCGAAAATATCCCCAGCTGCCAGAAGAAGAGTAACACGACCTAGGGGAAAGCAATTCCAAGACAGGATAACTCAGAAGTGAAGGTGGTCCGAGAGGTAATGCAGGGACAAGGATAGGGTACAAGAGGCAAAGGAAGGTAATCAAGATAGGATGAAATCAGTGAGTAGTAGTTGAAGTCAGGGAGCCCGCCTGGAGAATGGAGTGGCAATTTAGTTTTGAAGTTGTAGTTGAAGTCAGGGAGCCCGCCTGGAGAATGGAGTGGCGATTTAGTTTTGAAGTTGTAATTGAAGTCGGGGAGCCCGCTCTGGAGAATGGAGTGGCGATTTTATTTTGAAGTAGTAGTTGAAGTCGGGGAGCCCGCTCTGGAGAATGGAGTGGCGATTTTATTTAGAAGTAGTAGTTGAAGTCGGGGAGCCCGCCCGAAGAATGGAGTGGCGATTTTATTTTGAAGTAGTAGTTGAAGTCGGGGAGCCCGCCCGGAGAATGGAGTGGCGATTTTATTTTTGAAGCAATAGTTGAAGTCGGGGAGCCCGCCCGGAGAATGGAGTGGCGATTTATTTTGAAGTTGTAGTTGAAGTCAGGGAGCCCGCCTGGAGAATGGAGTGGCGATTTTATTTTGAAGTAGTAGTTGAAGTCGGGGAGCCCGCTTGAAGAATGGAGTGACGATTTATTTTGAAGCGGTTGAGCGTAACAGAAATCCCCGGCATAAATCCAAGTTCATAAGTAGAAGGAAGGCAACAAGGATCAGAAAGATAGATTCAGACTTCGACGGAAAACAATTCGAAGATTACAAAGAAGGGACCAATGGTCGGAGTTCGGCAATCAAGATAGGCCGAAATAACAATTGGCAGAAGGGAAGAAGCATCAGAAGGAACATCGAGTCAGACAGAATAGCAAGGAACATGACAAAATCAAGTTAAAAAGGATAGATAAGAATTTGCATACTGTAACTTAGTCTAGCTTCTTATTTTTCGTTTAGCACGATGTAATAAGGGGATCAGTTAAGCAGTGGCGCCAGCAGTAACATCAGTAACAGCAGTCACAGCAGGATCACAGCAGTCATGGTAGTCCCAGAGCCCACCTGAAGAATGGAGTGGCGATTTAGTTTCGAAGTTTATGAGTTGAAGTCAGGGAGCCCGCCTGAAGAATGGAGTGGCGATTTAGTTTTGAAGTTGTAACTGAAGTCAGGGAGCCCGCCTGAAGAATGGAGTGGCGATTTAGTTTTGAAGTTGTAGTGAAATCAGGGAGCCCGCGTGAAGAATGGAGTGGCGATTTAGTTTTAAGTTGTAGTAGAAGTCAGGGGGCCCACCTGAAGAATGGAGTGGCGAGTTAGTTTTGAAGTTGTAGTTGAAGTCAGGGAGCCCGCCTGAAGAATGGAGTGGCGATTTAATTTTGAAGTTATATTTGAAGCCAGGGAGCCCGCCTGAAGAATGGAGAGGCGATTTATTTCGAAGTTGTAGTTTGAAGTCAGGGAGCCCGCTTGAAGAATGGAGTGGCAATTTATTTTTGAATTTGGTTGAGGAAAGCGGTAGAGTGTAATGGAAATCCCCAGCATAAATCAGAAGGAAGGCAACAAGGATCAGAAAAGATAGATTCAGACTTCGAAGGAGAATAGCTCGAAGATCACAAGTAAGGGAAATCACTTCGGAGTGCAATGCAAGTCAGCAACAAAAGAAGCTTGCGACCAGAATGCGAGTCAACGGTCCGAGATGATAAACAGAAGATAGTCACAATGAAAAAAAGGCAAGGAGTTAATCCAAGTGCAGAAGTTGATGAAAGATGTGATGTGCTCAAGACATGGCCGAGGTCACAAGCACTGCATACCTGGTCTTGATCCGAAAAACAGCACCTACAACTAGCAAGTATCAAGGTTCAAATTTAGAGTCCGCATGAAGCACCAACCAATACTCAAGATCAAGCTTCGGAAGACTTATAGATAGGAATCTTGTAACTAGTAGTTGATAGGCTTAGTTAGTCTTTCTCATGTTTTGATTTTTGATGTAATAGCAGGACCACGGACCGGAACTTCGATGGAACGGAACCTCGACGGAACGACACCTCGACTGGCTCTCCACCTCGGTTACCCCTTCCTCACTCACTTTCGAACTACACGTGGCCTGATTCCTTTATAGCCGAGGATATGTAGGCAGCTCAGATACAAGGGCTCGGTCACATTCCTCTTCTCTTAGTTTAGTCCCTCCCAATAAGGGTCAGGTCAAAAACACTTGTCTAGTCGTTCTTTGTCTGAAAACTCTTTGTGTTTTCAGTCAAAGAGGGGCAGCTGTAAACACGTGATTTTTGACCCTCCACGAGATTTTCTATATTTCTAGCGTAAAATATTTAGTTTAGTTTTAATATAGCTATTTTAGTTAAATTTGACTCTTTTACTTTATTTTTACCTCAAAATGAAAAAATAACAAAAATATAGTTTTATTAATGTTTCGTAGTCATTTTAAACTTGAAAAATGCAAAAATAGTACTTTATATTTTTATCTTTTTATTAAAAACGAAAATTACAAAAACAATTTTTATTTATATTTTTGTAGTCATTTTAAACTTGAAAAATTTAAAAAATAGTTTTATGTTAATTATGAGTATTATAGTTATTTTGATTACCTAGGATTAATTAAATAACACCATTCTCGGTTCCGGGCGAAGAATAATATTTGGGTTCAAACTACCCGGTTTTATAATTTTCGGACATAGCCCGTAATAATCCGAGTCCACTACACTAAGGGGGACAATACATAATGGATGGGGAATAAGAACAAAGACAAGAAGAAAAAGACAAAGGGATAAAAACAAAAGAAAAAGACAAAAACAATATGGGGCTAAATTTAAAAAAAAAATAATAATAAACAATAACCATTCTTCTTCTTTAAGAAGAAGAAGAAATCACGGCAGAGGGGGATTGGAAAACAAAGAATTTGAAAAAACAAGGAGAAAGACAATTGGAAAAGAGAACAAAAAACAAAGATCAAAGACAAACAAAGAAAAAGAAACGAAAGAGAAAGAAAAACAAAGGAAGAAGAGAAAATAAAAGAAGAAGAAAAAACGGCAGAAACAGAAAGAGAGGAAAACAAAGAAAAAGAAATGAAAGAGAAAGAAAAACAAAGAAAGAAGAGAAAATAAAGAGAAGAAGAAACACGGCAGAAAGAAGAAAAGAGAGACCACTGTTCGGTCATCTCTTCGTTTTGATTCGAGTTACAACTTCAGTCGAGGTCGTCGTTTGGTTCGAGTTCTGTCCGGAGAGGTCGAGGTTCGAGATCGTCATAAAAGGTTCGTTTTCTCGTTGTGTACGTTGAAAAAATATGTAGAAATAAAGGTGCATGTTCTTTTCCGATATTGTTCCTCTCGCTAATATTTTGGAGTGTTTCGTATTTGATTTAGTTTCGTATGGTTCAGACTATTTTTTGTAAATATATTATTTTGTTGAACATGCAATGTCGAAGTTAGCTAATGAAAATGACTAATCCTTCATATGCTCGCCAACTAGTTATGCTTCCGTTGTTTATGTAATTGTTCACCATAATCTTGAATTTGCTCACTTAGTTAGCTACTCGTATGTTTACTCGAATTGGTTATAGTTGAGCACGATGTTGTCACATTATGGAAATTGGTTCGTTATTCTTTAAACGACGTAATTAGATTAAAGGAATCGGGGGTGCATTTCATGTGACCCGACTCCATATTTGAACAAGGTTAAATAAAGAGTGTCGTGAACCACAAGTGCATTTCATGTAGTGTGGCTTGCAACATGTTTTAAATAATCTTGAATTAACTCTTAAATAAATATAGCGGAATGTAGTTTGCTTTTAAATTAGAATTAGAGGTGTGCCTCGCCTAACAAAATTATACAAATCGCGGGGCCCTCATAAATGTATATGTAAAATATTTAGATTTCGAGATGTGCCGTTTCTTAGCGAATTTCCTAGCCTTCTCAAAAACTGTAAGTAAGTAATCGCTCTAGGCGCGTATTTTAATAATTTTACCTTCTTAAATACGGGTGTGCATTTCATGCGGCCCAAATCCAAATCCCAAAATGTTGAATAAGAGTGTGTCGAGGATCCGGGTGCATTTCATGTGACGTGATTCGAAACATATTTTTAGGCAACATTCTCTTTCGTAAATAATAATAATAATAAAAGCGGTAAAGGGATATTAATTTGCATTAAGTATATAACTGTAGAAAATTAGATAAATAAGCCGAATATGACAGTTAAGCGACCGTGCTAGAACCACGGAATTCGGGAATGCCTAACACCTTCTCCCGGGTTAACAGAATTCCTTATCCGGATTTCTGGTTCGCGGACCGTTAAATAGAGTCAAACCTTTCCTCAATTCGGGTTTCAAACCGGTGACTTGGGACACCATAAATCTCCCAAGTGGCGACTCCAAATCTCTCAATAAATGAATCCCATTTTGGTTGTCCTTTAATTGGAAAAACTCTCTTTTATATTTTGCGCCCTCGCGGGTAAGCGTAAAAAAGAGGTGTGACAAGCATGACAGAAACTACCCTTTCCCCAGCTTCTTAACTATGTACTTCAGGGACCTCAAAGTTAAAAAGTGGCCATTTGATATTAAGGTCAAAGCGACGGCCCCATTCTCATGGTACAGCATGTAAGGGGATGACAACCCAAAAAAGCAAGAACTTCAAGGGAATAGCCATTGCTTCAACAGGCCAGTCTGAAGAGCCGGTTGTTGTAATGGCTCCTATTCAGCCTGCCTCTACCTCCACTGATATTCCTTCAGGCCCATCCACTTCAGCAGATCCCGAGATTCCCTCTTCCCGAGCTTACCCAGTGACTATTCACCGACTGAGCCAGGCTCTTCTCAGCATCAACAATTGGATACAGACAGCTTCATCCAAGTTGTTTATGCTCATTACTACAGTGTAAGCTCAGTCGGCACCTCTACCTCTACAGGTCCCGCAGTCTATTGGGGATGGCTTCAAGGAGATCTGGTCAACTAGAAGAAAATCCTTGACAACCAGAAAGTGCTCGTTGATATTGTTGATTCACATAGCAAGGCTCTCAAGGAGCTTTCTAAGGAGCACAAGAAGTTGAGAAAGATGCAGGCCTACAAGGAGTCCGTGAAGGAGCTGAGGGTTCATGTTGACGGGTTGAAGGCAAACTAGCTGCCTTTAGATTTATTGTTTCATGACCCTGCACCAGCAGCTCATCCCTAGCCAGAGCAGTCTCAGAGGCCCCCGAAGAGGAAAAGGATGATTCCCCGAATGGACGCTGTAGTCATCTAGTTGGCAGACCCATCGGAGGCCTCCTCTAGTCAGTCGCATGATGCACATCAGGAGACGGCCAAGCCTTGGTCCCAACAGTAGAGCAGAAGGCCATAGGGAACTAGTCTGAGGTTCCCGAGCATACTGAGGACCCAGGGGCCACTAAAGAGCCCATACAAATGGGCCATAGGGAGTCTCTATTTCCTTTTCCGTTTTTTGTTTGGTGCTTATTTGGTTTAGTTGGCATTGGGGACAAGGCTAGCTTTCATTTGAGGGGGTAGGACCTACTCTTTTGGATTTTGATGATTGTACATATTTTATAGTTTTTTATGCTTTCTTTAGTTTTCATTTTTGGTTTGTATATATAATTTTAACATTTCGTCACATTTCTCGTACTTTTATTTTACTTTGGGTTTGTATAATTGAGAACTGAAAAAAGATTTGAAATGTATAAAAAGAGTGATAGCGTATGTCACACCTCCTTTTTCCGCACCCGCGAGGGCGCGAGGAGTTTTTCCAATTAAAGGACAATCGAAACGGGATTTATTTGTTTAATTCAGAGTCGCCACTTGGGAAAATAATGGTGTCCCAAGTCACCGGTTTGATCCTGAACCGAGGAAATTTATGACTTTGTAATATAGTCTACGAAACTAGAAACCTGGATAAGGAATTCGTTAACCCGGGAGAAGGTGTTAGGCACTCCCGGATTTCGTGGTTTTAGCACGGTCGCTCAACTGCAATTTTTTGTTTCTATCTGATTTCTTTATATATTTTATTTGCGTGCTTTTATATTCCGCTTTATTTTTTAGAAGAATTGCGACGTCACGAAAAAACATTTCGAGCCGCACCGCAACCAGTACGCCTGTGACTTTAATGTATTTCAGTTTCGCCGAGAGTAAGATTTGGGTCACGTAAATGCACACCCGTATTTAGGAAAGTAATTTTATTTACAAGTCGTGCCTAAAGTGTCTATCGTCTTTGTTAACTTTGGAAAAGGCCGTGAAATTCGCTAAACGGTCTTCCCGAGTCTAAGTTTTATAACAATTAATTAAGGGCCCCGCAATTGCATTTAGTACGGCGAGGCTCATCTCATTTTATTATTAAAAGGTCAAGCCTATAATATTCTAAGTTTTCTACTTCGTTCATCTCGAAGATCCTGATTAGTTCCCTTTGTATTTAATCAAACAAGCTATAAACTTGCTCTCAATGGATTGTCTCTAAACATTAGTTATGCATTTGAAATAATTCCTCACGTGTCTGTTTCTTCTTTTAGTTCTCATTATCAGTATGCTATTAGCTTGTATTAGGATGAAGCTTTTTCATTTAATATTATGTGTTCATTGTTTCTCTGTTAACTGAATTAGGAAATTACATTTAAACAATTCAATTAAACTATAATTCTATAATTGCTGATATTAATGAAAGTATTAAAGTGCCAGCAGTAGCGTATGACTCTTATTGCAGTCTTTATAACATTAAAATGAATATCATGTTAACTCTTAATTCTAAAATCTCGATAATCACTGTACAGAATGGTTGCCAGAATATGTTACATTTAGCTAATCACCTACTTTAAAACAATTCATAAAAAAATTCACGATATGCACAATTTGTAGATCTTTTAACTTGGAATCTAAACACTTGCATTTATCACCTATATATCATATGACATTCCAACCTTATTAGCCCTTGGGACTTACTGTTTTTCTTTTTATAGATGCTAACAAAAATCTACTATGAATTAACTTGAATATATTAGTCCAATCCAGTCAAAACAAGAACTAATCACAATTAAACTAATCCTAAATAAATACAAATGTCTCTAACTAGATCTGTGTATAAAATAGAAAAACAAAGCAGAAAATAAAAATCACGACAGTACACTGAACATTTCAATTCATTCACTTTATTTCTATGGCTTGAGGTTACAAACGTGTACCTGAAATGGTAATGGGAGGAGAAGATCAGCAACAGTAGGCAAGAGCAAACAACAGCAAGCAACAACAACAATGAAACAGTTTGCATCCACCAACACAACAATTTGATCTTCCAGGAAGGATTTACTAAACCTCAGGACCAAACAGAAAACAGAACTTGACCCAACAGTAATCCCAAACAGCTTCTAACAATACTCCAGTGAACTCAACAGGCCATGATTCACTTAAAACACCAAGTTTGACTTGAAAACAAACAATTCATATAGGATCCCTATTGGAACTCTTGATCACTCACTGTAACAATATTAGTTGAACTAATTGGCGGCTTAAAACTTCCCAATACTCTCAAAGATTTTCAGTCTTTCTCAAACTAATCTTAAGACCTTCTGTTATCAGTGTATGTCTATGTCTATGTCTATGTCTGTGTTTTTTTCTGTTCTGTCTCTATGAACACCTAAGACCCTCTCTGTCTATCTCCAGTGTCTCCTTAAACTCACCAGTTGTTTCATGGATTTTAGAATGTTTTTTCTCTATTCAATCCTCTCTATGTTTAAAAATCTCTCTCTTCAACTCTCCCCTTTTACTCTTACTGTTTTTCTCTATTTCAGATTACTCTCCAATGTCTTTCCCTACTGTGTGTTTGAAAACTCTGTGTATATCCCCCTCTATCACTGTATTTTCAGCTCCCCCTTTCCTCTAATGAACTCTCCCTATACTTATAGCTAAAAACCAACTCCTAAGAGCCAAAGACCAGCCCAAAATAATCACCTCTGCCCACACCTATCTCTGCTGAACCCATACCTCTGTTTTTTTACCACTACATTATGTCTAAGCATGGGTGTTAATATTAAATTGATAAGTACAGGGCATTAATAGGACACCCTGCTGTACAGCAGGTTCCATTTGGCTATCCTCATGTGCATTGCACTCCTAATTCCTGACTATTGGCAGCTATATCCAGGATATCCTTAATTAAACAATCACTCACAGTTATCAAACCAAGCAAAGGTTTGGATGTAACTAGACAATTCTAATGGTATTTCTGCCAACATGTTAACAATCGAGCCTGCGACGATATTCGTTTAAACAATTACGACCTATACAATCGATAACGACTAATCGACATACAAAATATAGCCTACGAGCAGACTAAGGGGTCCATGATTTGAATCAACAATTTGACGACCTTAAATGAATTAAACTCACTATGCAATCACAGCAAATACCATCAGTCGAAACAGACAAGAGAAAAACAAAATGAATTGACCAAATAAAGGGTCATTCGAGAAGAAGAAAAATAGGGTAAAATTAATCAACAAATGAAAACAAATAACTAGATTTGACAGGATTAATATAGAAACAGAAAAGATAAATACCTCAAACAGCGGCAAACACATGAATCAAACCATTTTGGATCATTTCGGACTCGAACTCTGATTTTGAGGCTAAACGGACTTTAATCGAGTGTTCTCAATTGAGAACACTTCGACTAAAGTCCATTGAGCGACAAAGACCTTCAAATCGGATCGAATCCTTTTCTAGGGTTCTTGAGGGCTTGATTTGGGGTTCGAATTTTCTGGTTATATTCGAACGAAAATAGAGCCGATTAAGGTGAGAGGGAGGTGTGAGGGATGGTTGGTGTGAATTTGAGGTAGTTTGGGATAGATGTCCGAGTTCCGGCGAGTTTCAAAAGGATATTCGAGACGTTTGAGTAACACTCGAGACTAACGGATAACGGATCCGTGTAGAGGGGTTTTAGGGGGAGCTATGGTGTTAATTTGAGGGTGATTGGCCTACCGTAACCGCCGTGAGGCGATATCCGGCAGGCGGTGGACGGCGGCGGACGGCGGGGTCTTTGTGTCTCTGATAGATAGAGACGAGGGGGTTTAGGTTTGAAGAACGGGTAATCAGGCCTCTTGGGGTATTAAAATTACCCTTTTAATCCCGACCGTTGGATCCTAAGAGTGAACGGTCGAGATCATTCTCCTGTGGGTATATGGACCGGGTTACGGGTTAGGCGGGTGGATCTGGGTTGTTTGGCTCAGGTGTGTAATTTTGGGCCTTTAATTCTGATCCGTTGGATCGTGACAATCGACGGTCTAGATCATCCAAAGGCCAAGCAAGATGGGGTTAATTGGACTGGGTAAGGGAATGGTTTTGGGCCTGGTATTTTGGACTGGATTTGGCCCAATCAACTCTCCCTATCTCTTTATTTCCTAAGACTAGACTATATATTGTATTATCTATGTATATATAATATATATATATATATATATATGTACATATAATTAACATTAAATGATTAAGTACCAAATCACACAATTGCACATTAAATGACACAAAGGCAATAAATACGTATTTTTGCAATTTTCTTTTCTTTAAAAATTGGACACGGTTTAGTTAATTCCTAAACGCACAATTGAACTCTGAAATGCGCGCGCTTGACATATATTTTTTGTAATTTTTTAAAACAAATAAGCACGCACAAATGAATAAAAATAACACAAAATCCACAAAGATCACACACAACACAGAACTATTTTATTTTGAATTTTTGGGAGTAATTCTCGTATAGGGCAAAAATCACGTGCTCACAGTTGCCCCTCTTTGCGCGGAAACATGAAGAGTTTTCGTGCAAAGATAAGTGAGCGGATACGAGCGATTTTTGCCCGTCTGAGCACTCCGTGTGAAGCATTTTTTGAAAAAGTTTGACCGAACCTTGCTTCAAAAGGTCTCCTACATATCCCTGGCTAAAAGGGAATCAGGTCAATGTAGTTCGGGAAGTTTTGGTAGCTGGGACTACCATGACTGCCGTGATCTTGCTGTTACTGCTGTTGCTGCTGTTGCCACTGCTTAACTGATCTCCTTATTACATCGTGCTAAACAAAAATAAGAAGCTAGACTAAGTTACAATACTACAAATTCTTATCTATCCTTTTTAACTTGATCTTGTCATGCTCCTTGCCATCCTGCTGGCTCTGATGTTTCTTCACATGCTCCTTCTCCTCTGACAATTGTTGCCTTGGCCTATTTTGATTGCCGAACTCTGACCATTGGTTCCTTCTTTATGATCTTCGAACTATTCTCCTTTGCAATCTGAATCTATCTTTTCTGATCCTTGTTGCCTTCCTTCTGCTTACGAACTCGGATTCATGCCGGGGATTTCTGTTACATTCAACCGCTTTCCTCAACCAAATTAAAAATGAATCGCCACTCCATTCTTCAGGCGGGCTCCCTGACTCCAATTACAACTTCAAAATAAAATCGCCACTCCATTCTCCAGGCGGGCTCCCTGACTTCAACTACTACTTCAAAACTAAAATCGCCACTCCATTCTCCAGGCGGGCTCCCTGACTTCAACTACTACTTCAAAATAAAATCGCCACTCCATTCTCCAGGCGGGCTCCCTGACTTCGACTACTACTTCAAAACTAAATCGCCACTCCATTCTTCAGGCGAGCATCCTGACTTCAACTGCAACTTCCAAAATATTGCCACTCCATTCTTCAGGCGGGCACCCTGACTTCAACTACAACTTCCGAACTAGATCGCCTTCCTTTGCTTCTTGTACCATTTTATTCTTGCTGCATCGACTCTTGAACCATCATTTCTCCTAAATCACCTTGTTTTGGAACTGCTTTCCTCCTGGGTCGTGTTGCTTTCCCTCCTGACTGCTGGGGATATCTTTAGAACTGTTTACTTGCCTGCTGAGGATAATGATGCTGGGAAAATTTTCCTTCATTCCCTCCTTTCCTTTGACTCATGCGCTTGAATTTGCGCTGGGATCTCTTGTTGTAACCCTCTGCTTTATGGTGGGTTACTGGTTTCAAGACCTGCAATGTAAAGACTGAAGACTTGCCTTTTGTTATACAGGTAGGCGCCTGCTTTTAGTAGCAACTTTTGAATTAAAAATGCATTCTGGGAATAATTTATGAAATATGCAAAGGACAATGTAAAATAAAACAAACGTAAAATATCCTATTCGAGGGCGAATAGTCCCATCGTATTCTATTCGAGGGCGAATACTCCCATCGTATCCTATTCGAGGGCGAATACTCCCATTGTATCCTATTCGAGGGCGAATACTCCCATTGTATCCTATTCGAGGGCGAATACTCCCATTGTATCCTATTCGAGGGCGAATACTCCCATTGTATCCTATTCGAGGGCGAATACTCCCATTGTATCCTATTCGAGGGCGAATACTCCCATTGTATCCTATTCGAGGGCGAATACTCCCATTGTATCCTATTCGAGGGCGAATACTCCCATTGTATCCTATTCGAGGGCGAATACTCCCATGATATCAATGTATGAAAGTGAACAAACCCGAGATGTCCTGTTCGAAGGTGGACAAACCTGAAACATCCTATTTGAAGGTGGACAAACCTGACACGTCATCTTGAATTGCCTTCCTCGTTTCTCCGAGAAACTTTTCAACAACGGCAGAAAATTTTCTGCCCCAGTATTGGTGTTCTTCCTTGTGGCATGACTTTCTGCTATCAATAGCATTTTCTTTCCCTGTTTCAAATCAAAGAAAATTTGTTAGTTCAAAACATTGTAAGCGGTTGTGCCGCTCCTGTGGGGTGGTTTTTTCCTTTTCTCCTTTTCCTCGCTCGGGGTTCCCAAAACATTGTTGGGGAATGATTTCATTTGCTGGAGATGATATTCCTGCTGGTGATGGGTTTTTCCATTTATCCCTTCCCCGTTCTCAACTTGCTGGGGGTTATTTTGTTGAAGGTGAGATTTCCTTTCTTCCTTTACCACTCTGTGTTGTCCGACCACCTCGGAACTTGCTGAAGATAACACTGCTGGTGGATTTTCATTTCCTCCAAATCGGTGTCTCACTCTTCTGAAGACTGTTGAGGATGACACTGGTTCGAAGACCATTCCCCTTAAGGCTTGTCTTCTTCCCCAAGTGGGTATTGACTTCCAGAAAATTTTCAAACTGAGAAGAAAATTTTCTGCCCCAGTTTGATAATCTTCTTTGCACCATACTTCTCTACCGTCAATGGCATTTCCTTGCCTTGCATAATAATTGGAAAGTTGGTGGTAAGTTTTGCAGTCATTTCTCACTATGTTTTGACTAGACAGACTTTGACGGGGGAAGTTTTTGACAAAAGAGAAAAATAAAAATAAACAACAAATAGAAGACAGAGGAGAACTGCCTCTCTAACAAGAAACGCTATAAAACTTATCAAACGCGGATACCAACTCTACTGGTCATGACATGCACATATGGCCTATCCTCCGTCGTTAATCGCCTTTCACGATTTCTGTCTCGTGATTTCCATCTGATTATCACCTTTATTCGACTTGTAGTGCCCGAAGGGTTTTCACTTTCAAGCTTCTCTCATTTTGATTTTCTCTCAGCTTTCGTCGCCTTATGGTGCCCGTGAAGGTTTTCACCGGTAAGACTCTCTCATTTGTATTGCTTTTAGCTGGGGATTGGGGTGTCACTGCTAAGACTCTCTCGTGTTTCCTTTCTGCTGGGAATCAGAGTCTTTTCTGCTGAGAATCAGAGTGTTATACTCTGATAGGACTCTCTCACTCGCCTGACGTGGCATCTTTTGAAGACTGATCAGAAGGTCTTTCTGGACCGTAATGTGGGATTTGGACAGGGTTAGAAAGAAATGGTATTGAAGGCTCAAAACAAAATCAATTTTGGGTTCAAAATTTACAACCTTCGGACCTAAATTTATTTATAATCAACACAATTTTTCTTTGCCCCAGGTTTTTACTTGGGGAATTTTTATTACTTTATTTACACTATGACCGAGCTGTGAAGCGCCTACGTATCCTCTTTAAGGAATCAGGTCAAACGTAGTTCCCAAATCCTTCTTTTCCTTTTTTTTTTCATCATTTTTTCATTTTTTTTTCTTTTTCGTTTCTTTTTGGTTGTTTTTTTTTTCTTCCCCATTTGTGTTTCTAATTTTGGTACCGATTCCGAAGGAGGGGTATGAAAGAAATCAAAATAAGGCTCGACGGGTTAACGAAGGATAAAGTTGTTACAACCCATATCCACACACGTTAGTTCATTCCATAAGTTAGATAACACAAATCCAAGAAGGAATTATCCTTGAGATGATAAGAAGTTAATCCGATTAATCTTAAGTGATACAAGGGTGCATAAGGGTGATTAACAAGTATTAGAAGTTAAACGAATCAAGGATGCTATAACTCGTACTTTTGGGTAAACCTATAGATGCTTAGTATACTTAGGAGGTCATGCTTTAAGGTATTTGAATCATATAATATCCGTATCATAAGTCTTGAAGTCAAACGAGTTATGAAACAAAAATCGACAAAAGTTGTTGCAACTTAGGTTCATAGTTTTACCTAAACTTTAGGTCAAATGTTATTAAGTATTTCTCCCAATATACTTGGAATTACGGGGTGATCTACCCACCAAATTGAAGATCTATGAATCTAGTTTCCAACGTATTAAACGGTTTAGCAATACGACATTGGAATAGAGAGATATAGACATTTTTGTGAGACTGCACAAGCTGCTAGGTGCAAGTAGGTGAGTCACCTACTTGGTTTAATGTCGGCCCAAAAGAGGGAATTTCGGGTCAGATAAGCAGCCCATTAAAAGGCTTATCTTCTGCAATATATACCTCTTTATATTTCACAAATAATCAGACCTAAGACCCTACAAAATTCCTCCCAAAAAGTATCCACAAACCCTAATTGATTTTCCCTCTCTTTCAAGTTCAAATTGGGGGTAAACACTAGAGTTTGAAGAACCAAGTTAAAGGCTGAGTTATCCAACAACAAAGGTGCGTTTACTGCTATATTTCATACATTTATTCTTCTGTAAATTCATGATAATTCGTTATATACATGTAAGAACTCAGGGGACGGTGATCGGAAGCCGTGAGTTCAAGTTATTCACTTGTAGCGGACTGTTTTGTGGACTGTTTTGTGGACTGTTTTGTGTTGTTGTTGGGCTGCGTTTTTATTACTGTTTTGTGGAGTTTTGGAGGAGGAAGGGTGTGGAGAAACACCATATATATGTTGGGTTGTGGTCTGCTAGTTCTTCGTAATATTTTTGGGTCGTTTGATACGACTATAGTGGTCGTCATATGTATGATGTGATTAGGTTGTGTGTGGACTGTTTTGGGAGGCTCAATATGTTTATTATTGATGTTGTTTAGGCTGTTTGGTGATTGTTTTGAATGGTGTGAATTCATATATATAGGGGAGGTGCTGTCCGTTTCATCACAAAATAGGTATTGATTGGTACATAATAGTTGCGACGCTTAAACGTTAACGATAGTGTCATTTCTCCTATTGTAGACCAAGGAGTCATGACGTTTGCATAGCTTGAGGTTGTGGCAGTATATACAAGGTATGTGTGGCTATCCCTTTCCTTCTTTTGCACGACTCCGATTGTACATAATGTAATGAACGAGCTTCCAAAGATACTCTATTCTTAGAAGCTAGGAGTACTTACATTGTTTCCCCTCTTATGGAACGATTGAAGTTGATGTTGCTTCTCTTATTCTTAAGTTATAAATCTTGTTGGTACTTCCTGATTCATATAAGGTTCATAGTGAAGAGTTAGTCCTAATAAGGTGTACATAGGATACCGACCTTACGTCACTCCGAAAGGTCTACAAGGTGTTTCCATGAGTCGAGCATGCATTATATATATGTATCTATTTTACTTTACCGAGCCGCGCTATAGTCGGCCGGGTATGGCACCTATTGTGCAACCACTGATCAGTTGGGTTTTACCGAGCTCCACGTGGCCGGGTACGATTCTACCGAGCCTTATAATGGCCGGGTATGTTTTTACCGAGCTTATTACGGCCGGGTACGATATGATGATGATGATGCCCACAGAGGCGTATGTTTTAAAAGATTATGTATTTATACATATGTATCATGTATTTCATGTCAGTAGCCCTAAGAGGTACTCAGATGTTACAGGTTGTATATTCTCTATCCCTGCTCGCATTGCTGTTCATATTTATGGTTCTCTGCCTTACATACTCAGTACTTTATTCGTACTGACGTCCTTTTATTTGTGGACGCTGCATGTCGTGCTGCAGGTCCTGATAGACAGGCAGGTGTAGCTCCCCCATCACATTAGGTTGTCCAGTTCACCGATGATTGGAGAGATCCCTTCTCCGGACTTGCCTTGGTCTTGGTATGCATTTTTGTTATAGACATTATGGGTATGTCGGGGCCTTGTTCCGGCTATGTTGCAGCACTCATGTTCCTTTAGAGGCTCATAGACAAGTGTCGACTCATGTATAGTTTGGTATGCCTTGTCGGCTGGTTTTTGTTGTATAGTCTTTCATTTTAGCGTGGTAGCTTGTACCATATGTATATAGTTTCTTGATTGTCCGGTCATCCCATGTTATGTAGGTTCATGCAATCATATTTTATTGTTGGTTGTTCATGATCCATGTCTACCATTTATATTGGTCTCGTCAGCCTAAAAGATAATAAGGAAGGTTAGATAAAATGTACGTTAGTGCTCGGCAAGTATGGTCGGGTGCTAGTCATGGTCCTCCAGTTTGGGTCGTGACAAAAGTGTTTGGGTAGCAGAACAAAAAGCCTTCGTCATTCCAATCTTCAAAACATGCCAAGTACAAACAACATATTCACGACATCTTCTGGTTGTGCTAGGAGTGATAACCATATCGTCCATTCGCCTTTTTCATCCGCCATTTTAAAGTATTGTTGGACGACACTTCCATTTTAGTAGCACGAGCGAACCCCATGTCAGCATGGTCATTTTGCCCTTAAGGCTTTCTTTGTATTTTACCCGCCCCAAATTTCACGTGGCTCGGGTTCCAAATAATCTCAAATCGTTATTTCTTTTAAAATGCCATAACTATCTTCCAATTTCTTCATGATTCACTTTTAAGATTAGGCCACAATTATGCGTGCATGTCATGTCACTAGAATCGGCGTTCGAACAGATGACAAATCTAAATACGGAAGAACTAACCAAAAGACGACTGGGTAATAAAAGACCGAAAGTTCCATTAAACGGAGAATTGGTTCAAATACAAACAAGCAAACCAAAAATACAAACCCGAAACGAGACTTGATAAGACTAGGCAAACTGAAATGACCAAAAATGGAAAGATAAGAGGGTTTCACTACAAGACAAAATCTATGTCACAACCCTAGAAACAACTCGGACAAAAGAAATGACAACAAAAACAAACCACCGAAAACTCCTCCCTGATTACCAAGCATGACTTCTTATATACCAACTTCCGCCGATTGGTTTTGCTTTGGAATACAGATCGGGCTTCCTTGTGTATCAATTTGATCATATGGGTTTAAGGGTGAGCTGGCAATGGATTCTGATTAATGTTGGGCGCCTCTGGTGTCTGCACCTCGATCTTATTGGTGTCAATAAGATTTTGCACTGCATGTTTCAGTTTCCAACATTTCTCGGTATCATGTCCGGGAGCTCTCGAACAATACTCACAGCTTACTGAGCGATCCACATTTGGGGGTAGGGGATTTGGCACTCTTGTCTCAACCGGGACTCAACAAACCTATCTGCTTCAATTTGTGGAACAGAGCAGTATAAGTTTCTCCCAACTCAGTGAATGTTCTTTGTGTCTTTTCCTTTCCGAAGGCATGATTCCCTCGGAAACCTGGTCCTGGAGGGTTATTGTAAGCCCTTGGTGGTGGATATGTGTTTCGGGGAGGGTGATTAGGGTGATTTGGGTAGTAGGGTTTGGCTTGGTAGTGAGGTGAAGGACCTTTCGATCTGGACCAAGTACCCTCCTCTACTGTTGCAACTTCTTCTTTTCTCTTCTTCCCGAATGCAACCCCTGTGCCATTCCGAATAGCTTGAGTTGTTGCTTTCAACGCGGAATAGCTCAATATCTTATTGGACTTAAGTCCCTCTTCTATCATTCCGCCCATTTTGACCACCTCATTGAAAGATTTACCAACCGATGTCACCAGGTGACTAAAGTAGGTTGGCTCCAGTGTCTGCAAGAAGTAGTCTACCATTTCGTTCTCTCTCATCGGGGGATCCACCCTTGCTGCTTGTTCCCTCCAGCGGAACCCAGATTCTCTGAAGCTTTCAGCGGGTTTCTTCTCTAGCTTGAGCAATGATAAGCGATCAGGGATTATTTCAAGATTATATTGAAACTGGCCGATGAATGCTTGGGCCAGGTCATCCCATGTAAACCATCTGCTGGGATCCTACCTGGTGTACCATTCTAATGCGGACCCTCCCAAGCTCTGACCGAAGTAAGCTATCAGAATTTCATCTCGCCCTCCAGCTCCTCGCATTTTACTACAAAAACCTCGAAGATGGGCTACGGGGTCACCATGCCCCTCGTATAGGATCAAACTTGGGCATTTTGAACCCAGCGGGCAACTGGACATCTGGAAATGGGCACAGATCTTTGTAAGCAACGCTGACTTGGTTGCCTAAACCATGCATATTCCTGAAGGATTGCTCCAGGCTTTTGACTTTCCGAATAACTTCCTCATGTTCCAAACTTTTGAAGTGCTTTTCCGGTTCTGCCGGGTTATCCCAGTGAGGGGTGTGTGAATGCGGTTCAGGAGCCTTAAAGGTAGGCTCGGGATCATAACAATGATTGTCATGTATTTGAAAAAGCGGTTCAACGGACGACTTATGTAAAGTAGCAGGTGGAGGTGCCACGAAGACAGGGGTGACCGGAGGAGGAGTATTTTGTCTAGCTGGTGGAACCTGGGATGTATAAGGGTTTTCCCCTTGATAATATGGATAGATTGGTGCACTTGTCGAGGGATCAATAGGCGGACGCTCTGGAGCTGGTGTAAGAGTAGGAAGGTTTGGTGGTGACTGTCCCCTAGCCCAGGCTAGGTGCATCTCTGTTATTTGCTGTCTTAACCGGTCCACCTCATCTTTCATTATCTGTATCTCTGTTTTCTCTCCATCGAGACTCTTGCCGGAACTAGACATGCTTGCTAGAATTGGCCCTTTTGATCTAGTATGGTAATGGTGATTGGCCAGAATATTCTGTCAAGCCAACCGCTAAACTTTATGAAAATGCAACAAACTGGTAAGTTCACAGAGTTTAACAAATATGTTATCGCACATTGGATGTAATGCACCTAGTCAGTTAACCATATATGTATTCGCTACATGCATCATTCCAGCTTTTCCTTTTCCATTATCCTTGAAAACCTCTCTTGTTATTAACTTCCATTTTTTTTTTTTTTTTATTATTTTTTTTTTATATACACATATACAGATGTGGTCGAATCTTATGGAGATTGCCTACGTATCATGACCCCGCATGAATCAGACCGAGCGTAGTTCTTGCAAATTAATGCAATAAGTAAAGAGATATTTATTTGATTTTTTTTTTGTTTTCTTTGAAGAAAAATTGTAAAAGCTCACTCCAACTACAAACTCTCATAAAAAAACTTTCACGCCTTGTGCCAGAGATTTCTACAAGAATCAGAATAGTTTTAACGTCAATTATGACTATTTCTACAAAATTGGCCACATAATGGCTTATTTGACAAAATGACTATTTTTGCAAAATTTATTTAAAAAAGAGAAACTTGAAAATTTTTTTTTATCTTGTGGCTCATGGGGCATCGTTCGGCATCACCATAAACCAACACAAGACTATTTTTCATAAATTGGCCATGTAATGGCTTATTTAGGCAAAGTGGCTCTTTTTGCAAAATTTTATTTAAGAAGATGCAAATTCAAATTTTTATCTTGGGGCCTATGGGGCATCGTTCAGCACCGACACAGGCCAACACAAGACTGAGGAAGTTAAAATACAAAAATGTGGCTATTTCAGCAAAACTCCGGCCATATAATGGCTTATTTGATAAAGTGGTTATTTTTGTGAAGTTGAGTGATGACTCAAAATTGATTTTTTGCGGATACATCCTTTCGCATTTCCGCGAGGGAATATTTGCAAGCTGTGTCCAAAATTATTTACAAATGACTCAAAGTGGCTATTTTTGTAAAAACGGCCTTCCGACGTCCTTTTAAGGGACATTCGGCTTATTTTAAGCAAGAATAGCATTACCCGACTTATTTATAACAAAATAAAAATTTTGACATTTTTGGTTATTTTTGCAAAAAGGGTGTGAACCGGACTTGATTTTGCGGCTATGGCCTTGCAATATTTCCACAAGGAATATTTCAAGGTTGTGCCCGCAAATTATTAAAAATAATTCAAAGTGGCTATTTTTGCAAAAAACAACCTTCCGGTGTCCTTTCGGAACATTCGGCTATTTTCAAAAACAGCGTCACTTCGATTTATTGAGAAAATTAAACACACACATTTTTATTTTTATTTTTTAAAGGGGTGGTTGAACCCGATGAGGGTTGCCTACGTATCACCTAGTGGTGAGAATCAAACCTGCGTAGTTCGGTCAGATTAGTTGACCAATTATTTCAACAAAATTGTTCCACCTATTTTTCAAATTTTCTTTTCAAACCTTCGACAGCGTTTCGTCGACATTTCGATATTTTCTATTCTAAAATTTCCTCTTTTTTTGTTTTTCAGGAATTTAGCCCGTAATAATCTAGAACAAATAAATGCAACATATAACATGCTCGGTCTTTTGATTATCGGGTCACCTGTCCTAGACGGACCCAACCCTTGTGTTGAGTCCCCTAAGTCAGATATGATGCAAATAAACGTCCTAAATCTAGGCTCAATATCCTTATGTTTTCAATGGTACTAGACCGTGTACCCGAGCAGACAACTCGGATTGAGGAGGGGGCTACGTACCGGGGACCCGCAGGATCGTCCGGCTTTGTAACTTATCCTGCCTCTTTCTTATTTTTGGTATTGACACTAACAGAAAGGGGAGTCTCAACCAGTAAGCACATCCCCGGGGGTAAGAAGAGAAGGGTTTTCGGCACAGTTTTATATACAGTTCACGCAATATCAAAGCGGAAAACATATAGCAGTTTGTATATACGGTGCAACTAGTATCAAAGTGGTAGACATGTAGCACATTAATTAAACATATAATAAAATCAGATATAGACAAAAACAACAATTTAACTGAGCTCGAATTCTTAAACCCTGAACCGAAGTTCTGGGCGGTATCATCCCCAGCAGAGTCGCCAGAGCTGTCGACCTCCTTTTTCCGCACCCGCGAGGGCGCGAGGAGTTTT
>JASVEL010001757.1:0-107952 GCA_032618575.1 Nicotiana noctiflora
CAAGTTTGTATAATATTTTTAGACTTGTATGCATGTTTGGGTTGGAGCTTCGAAGGCTCGAGTGAGTTTCGAATAGGCTACAGATGTTTTAGACTTGAAATTTCTGTGTTTTGGGCTTTTTCTATCATCTGGTATATCCTTCTTCGCATTCGCGAAGGAACTTTCACGATCGTCATTCTGGTAGGTTCAATAATGCCTTGTCTAGAGGAAGGGATTAATGTGTTAGAGGTGGAGGTGAGGCTGCTTAAGATGGAGGCCAGCCATCATGAGGCCGTCATAGGGATGTAGTTCAGACTGGTGGGGCCTAGCCCAAATGTTATGCTATTCTAGCCAAGCCTAAGGTTGAGCCCTCTCATGTAGTTATCATAGGTACGGTTCCAATTTGTAGTAGATATGCTTCAGTTCTATTTGATCCAGGGTATACATACTCCTATGTGTCATCTTATTTTGCCCCATATCTGGTTGTACCTCGTGATTCCTTGAGTGCTCCCGTGTATGTGTCCACACTAGTAGGGGACTCTATTTTTGTAGATGCCTATCGTTCATTTATGGTTATTATTGGAGGTCTCGAGACTAGTGTAGATCTCCTACTTCTTTATATGGTCAACTTCGATGTTATTTTGGGGATGAATTGGCTATCACCTTATCATGCTATACTGAATTGTCATGACAAGATTGTGACCTTAGCCTTGCCAAGGTTGCCTCGATTGGAGTGGAGAGAAACTCTTGGTCATTCTATCAGTAATGTTATTTCTTATATGAAGGCTCAAAGTATGGTCCAAAAGAGGTGTTTGGATTATTTAGCTTATGTTCGCGATTCCAGTGTAGAGGTTCCTTCCATGGTTTCAGTACTAGTTATTCGTGAGTTTCCAGAGGTATTTCCCGTAGTCCTGCCAATGATGCTACACAAAAGGGATATTAATTGTTGTGCTGATTTGGCTCTGGGAACTCAACCCATTGCTATTCCGTCATACCATATGGACCCGCTAGATTTAAAGGAATTGATGGAGAAATTACAATATTTACTTGATAAGGGATTCATTAGGCCCAACGTCTCGCCTTAGGGTGAGCTAGTGTTGTTTTTAAAGAAAAAAGATGGATCAATATGGATGTGTATAGATTATCAGCAGTTGAACAAAGTCACCATCAAGAACAAGTATTCATTGCTGAGGATTGATAACTTATTTGATCAGCTTCAGGGTGTCTGGTGCTTTTGAAGATTGATTTGATGTCTAGCTACCATCAGTTGAGGATTAGAGCATTTGATGTCTCTAAGATAGCTTTTCGCACTCGGTACGAGCATTATGAGTTTCTAGTAATGTCATTTGGGTTTTCCATACTTCGGAAGTATCACGGAGATCCATCCCACGTATTAGATTTTAGCACTGTCCAGTTGGACTAGGATTTGACCTATGAGGAAGAGCTGGTAACTTATTTGATCAGCTTCAGGGTGCCTGGTGCTTTTGAAGATTGATTTGATGTCTAGCTACCATCAGTTAAGGATTAGGGCATTTGATGTCTCTAAGATAGCTTTTCGCACTCGGTACAAGCATTATGAGTTTCTAGTAATGTCATTTGGATTTTCCATACTTCGGAAGTATCACGGAGATCCATCCCACGTATTAGATTTTAGCACTGTCCAGTTGGACTAGGATTTGACCTATAAGGAAGAGCTGGTAGCTATTTTAGATCGACAGGTTTATCAGTCAAGATCGAAGAGTTATCCTTCGATTTGTGTGCAGTGGAGAGGCCAGCCTGTTGAGGCAACTACGTGGGAGTCCAAGTCCGATATGCGGAGCAGATATCCCCATCTTTTCACTAGCTCATGTACTTTTCTATATCCGTTTGAGGACGAGCGGTTATTTTAGAGGCAGAGAATGTGATGACCCAAAAGTCACCTCGTATTTTATAACCCAATCCTTGGTTTCAAACCTTCAAAACCTCTTTTTTCCTCGATTTATGCACATATTCAGGGCGTATTTCCGTAAGGCCTTTGTGTGAAATTTGAGAAAAATGTTAAGTTTCGCCTTTAAAATTAATTTAACTTGACTTCGGTCAATATTTTGAGTAAATTGACCTGGACTCATATTTTGACGGTCATAGAGGGTCCGTAGTAAAATATGGGACATAGGCATATGTGCGGAATTGAATTTCGAGGTCCCTAGACCGAGAAAATAATTTTTGAAGAAAATTATTAAACTAAAAATATAATGGTTTTTAGAATTTTAATAATGCTTGGTCTTGTTTCTATCGGCACCGTAGTTTGGTTTCGGATCCCGATTCAAATTTAATATGGTATTTTAGTCATGTCTATAAAATTTTATGAGAAATGGAGTTTATATGACATGATTCGGACCCTCAGTTGAGGAAATAGAAACTTTAAGTGTTCTTGATAATTTCATGATTTTGATGCTAAATCCGTAGTTGTAGGTTTTAATTAGAGATTTGATCGCGCGAGCAAGTCCATATGATGTTTTTAGACTTGTATGCATGTTTGGTTTGGAGTCCCGAGGGCTCTAGTGAGTTTCAAATAGGCTACGAGATATTTTAGATTTGAAATTTTAGGTATTTTGGGCTTCTGTTGTCATTTGGTATATCCTTCTTTGCATTCACGAAGGAACTCTCGCAAATACGAAGAGTAAATTTGTCTAAGGGAGAACTCTTTCTATGCGAACGTGAGGCATAGGTCGGGAACGCAAAGCATTTGGGACATTACCCTTCGCGAATACGACCTGGCTATCGCGAATGCGAATGCCATTTTGGCAGGGACTTGGGGGATGGGAGAAAATACTATACCCGAACGCAGCAAGCGGCTCGCGAACGCAAAGGTCGGGGGGTATTGATAAGTGGTGATTTTACCACTCATTCTAGTCTTTTTTCTTTAGCTTTTATGTCCTTTAACTATAATATGAGGTTGTTATAGTGCGTATTGTTTGATTTTCAGGTAAATGATGCCATGAAGTGAATTGAATTCAATTGGAGTAGAATTGAGGAAAAAAGGGTGAAAGCAATGCAAAAACTCCCATGTGATTCCGAATCTGCGGAAGGATGGTCGCAGAAGCGACCCGCTTATGCATGAGAAGACCTGCTTCTGCGGTGGAGTCTGAGCTTGGACGAAATCGCATCTGCGGTTAGATTACTTCTTCTGCAGTGGCGCATTTGCACCTAAAGAACAGCATCTGCGATGACAGAGTTTAATTGGCATTTCGCTTCTGCGATGGGATCTCCGCATCTGCGGAGCCGCACCTGCGATAATTCTTCCGCCGGTGCAAAAGTTGGGCATCAGACCTGGGCAATTTAGGCATTTTACATGTTCTCATTTCCAAACCCACAAATACTCGACCTAGCAGAATCTTTGGGATATTTTTTGGGGTTATTTTCAGTTCTTAGGGCTTGAGAGAACAAGGTTGGAAGCTAGGGCTTTGCAAACACACTTGGTCTTGAAGATTTGAAGTTTGTGGTTAAGATTTCTTACCCCCTTTATGTTTATTTCTTCATTTCCTTGCTTTGTATTGAATATTTAAGTGTAGTATTTATTTTCAACACTTGAATCTTGTTTATGAAAATATTCTAGTTAAAGTGTGGATTAAATACCTTGTTGTACTTATGTGTTGAATGATTTTTATCTTTTTATGAAGTGAGTTGTTGTTTATTTAATTATTTTGTTTCTTTAATGTTTCCAAAGGGATTAGCTAATCCTAGGAATCGCCCATTAACTCCGAATTAATTTTGCAAAAGATAATTTGGGGTTGAAAAATATTAATTAACAAGAACTTGAGGTTTTAACCCTCATTTTATAGATTCTACTAAGGATGGGATTGAACTACTTGTAGCCATTCCCGGTGTAGTTAATCTCCTAATTATTTAAGGGACAATTCAATTAGGAAGTCTTGTTAGTCTTTGAAAGAAGCTAATAAAATTATCCGTGGCTAATTAACATAAACTCGCTCATATTTGTAAAATTATGAAATACATTGGATCGTTACTTGTGTGTAATTCCCGTTGCATTCATCCTTGTAGCCATTGATCATTTAACTTTCTTTCTAGGTTAGTTTACATTTCCACATTTAGGTATAAAATATTTTCTAAACCAAAATTCTTAGTGTTTGGCATTGCGTGATAAGTGATATTCTCTTAAATTCATATTCACCTATATATTGTTCTCTGTGAGATTCGACCCCAACTCATAATTGGGTAAAATATATTGCATGCGACTGTGTCCATTTAACATTTAGTACTGGATTTGGACGTCATCAAAATTGGCGTCATTGCCGGGGAACAAATTGGCGTAATTTAGGTTGTTTGAGAAATAAGAGTAAGTGCATTGGTCCAAACTTGTGAATATTTGTGTAATTTTTTTTTTGAGCTTTTTTTTTTTATCAATCCGCTAGGCAAGTGCCTAGGGCTATTTTTTATTAATAAAGAAAAGAAAAATACAACAATTAGGAAAAGTACAAATAAGGGGGACAATAGCACCGGTATTGTTGCCCATATGCCTTGGCTATATAATCACTCCTCTGTACCTCACTTGCATTATGATGGCAGCCTCATGTAGAGGATTCATGGTGTAGCTGCCGGCAAAGTCTCACGAGGGCATATAATCTCATAGCGTGTGAATAATTTCCAAAGGCATAGGACCAAGGCAACACAAACCGGGACCAAGGATATTTGTGTAATTATTTTTCTTTCCTTGGTCTATTTTTCTTGTTTATTTTCTTATTTTTGAAAAATGGCATCATTTAATGAAAATTGGTCGGGTGGTAGTTGTTCATACTTTGATGACCCTTGTCCTTATTGTGGAGGACCACACTCATGGCAAAATTATTTATATTCTCTTGGGGGTAGATTGTGCGCACAATCTCAAACCCACGAGTAGAGTATTTGTGATAAGTGTAATTTTTAAATTGGTCATTGGGATAATTGTGCTTATTTGTCCTTCCCTTCCCCAAGCCCCTGCTATGATGATTCTACTTTTTGTGATGAAAATTATAGGGCTATAAAAGTGAAAGAAGTTGAGCATGGTCAAAAGGGAGAGTTCAAGCTCATGTTGGAATGCCTACTTGAAGAGGGAAACAAAGAGCAAAGTGCCTTGGAGGAGCTTTTGAAAAATAGTCTCCAAAATGACTTGGCACTTGAAAGGTTGCACTCACAAATGGGAGAATTGCTTGAAGCTTTAGAGGTCCAAAAATCCTCTAAAGTTAATGAGAGCCAAGAATTTTTCTTAGATGTGGAAGCCAAAAATCCTTCCTTAGTGCTTGATCAAAACCAAGAAGAACTCTCAAATGCTCATGAGAAGATGATGCTCATGTTGGAGACCATTCTTAAAAATGAGGAGAAGCATAACTTTTCACTCAAGGACTTGAAACAAGGCTTGTCTTACAATAATGAACATATCCGCACTTTGGAAGAGCGAATAAAAATATTGGTTGAGCAAATGAAAATATTGGTTGAATTCAATTAAGTTGACTTCGGTCAATATTTTTAGTAAATGGACCTGGACCCGTATTTTGATAGTCACAGAGGGTCCGTAGTAAAATATGGGATGTGGGTGTATGCCCGGAATTGAATTTCGAGGTCCCAAGACCGAGAAAAGAATTTTTGAAGAAAATTGCTAACTAAAAATATAATGGTTTTTAGAATTTTAATAATGCTTTGGTCTTGCTGGTATTGGGACCGTAGTTTGGTTTCGGTCCCGTTTCAAATTTAACATGGTATTTAAGCCATATATGTAAAATTTAGTGAAAAACGGAGTTTATATGATGTGCTTCGGACCCTCAGTTAAGGAAATAGAAATTTTAAGTGTTCTTGATAATTTCATTGATTTTGATGCTAAATCCGTAGTTGTAGGTGTTATTTAGCAATTTGATCGCGCGATAAAGTCTGTATGATGTTTTTAGACTTGTATGCATGTTTGGTTTGGAGTCCCGAGGGCTCGAGTGAGTTTCGGATAGGCTACGGGATGTTTGGACTTCAAATTTTTGGTGTTTTGGGCTTCTGCTGTCATCTGGTATATCCTTCTTCGCGTTCGCGAAGGAACTCTCATGAACGCGAAGAATAAATTTGTTTGAGGGAGAACTCCTTGTACGCAAATGCCAAGCATAGGTCGCGAATGTGGAGCGTTGGGAGCATTACCCTTTGCGAACGCGACTTGGCTATCGCGAACATGACCCGGCTATTATAAACGTGAATGCCATTTTGGTAGGGACCTCGGGGATGGGAGAAAATACTCTACGCTAACATAGCAAGCGGCTCACGAATGCGAAGTTAGGGGGTATACCTTCGCGACTGCATTAAATATCTCACGAACGTGTAGGCCCTTCTGGCCAATGCTTTGCGAACGCGAAGAAGGTCTGTCTAATCTTTCTAAAACATACTAGAGTTGGGATTCTATAAAAATTTCATAACTCTTTCATAATAACTCGACTTAGGAGCGATTTTGAAGAGGGATTTCAACAACAATTGATAGGGTTGTGTTCTTCAACTCATTTATTTCAATTTTCATCGATAGTCAGTAGATTTCTAGACCTAAATCTGTTCTTTCATGGTAGAATTAGGGATTTTAGGAAAATTTTGAGATTTTGCAAATTTGGGAATTTGGACTTCGATTTGAGGTCGGATTCCGAAACCAATTGTATATCTGGGCTCGGGGGTGAATGGATAATTGAGTTTTGGTCCGAACTTTGAGTTTTGATCAAGCGGGCCTGAGTTGATTTTTGACTTTTTGGGAAGAATGTTGGGAAATCTATAAATTTTCTTTAGAATTAGTTTTTTTAGCATTAATTGATGATAATAAGTTAATTATGAATAGATACAGGTGGATTGGAAGTGAAAAGTAAGGGAAATGGGTATTTGATGCTAGAGTTTGGCCATGGAATCGAGGTAAGTATTGTGGCTAACCTTAGCTTGAGGGGTTAGGTATTGTTGCCTTATTTGCTACTTGTTTAGTTGTTAAGTACGACGTATATGTGAGGTGACGAGTATTTATACGTTGTTGTCGGGTTATAGCATACGAGTGAGTCTTATACTAGTGACCGTTGTGTTCTTTATACGCATTGTTCCTGCTTAAACTGTTTATTACTCATGTTAAAGAAGTCTTATTATGCTTTCTAGTTTTTGAATATTGGTTGAGTTTGGCTCAAGTTGAGATTTCTATTGTGAAGTTAAATGATGATCGAAGTTTTTTAACTATGATGCCCTTGCCGGTTTTTATTGTTTGTGTTGTTTCTTATGGTGATAAAGAGTGGTAAAGCACGAAGTGTGATGCCGTGTAAGTTTCTATTAGTTATATGGTGATAAAGAGTGATAAAGCAGGAAGGGTGATGTCGTGCATGTTTTCGCTATTGATTATTTGATGAGATTGAGTGGTAAAACACAAAGGCTGATGTCGTGCACAATTTTATTATTGATTTCCTGGTAAGTTTGAGAGTAAAAAGCACAAAGGGAGATGCCGTTCATTTTCCGTTTGCTGTATTCACTTGTTATTACCTTTTCAAAGTGCATTAGTGGTTTAAATTCCTTTACTAGTGTGATTCCTTATTTTGGTACCCCCATAGCATGTTGTCCCTCCTTTTAATGTCTGCTTAGCTTCTATTACTTGTTATTTTGTTAGTATATTATTTAACCGCACACGTTTATATTATTTATCGTGTCCTAGCCTCGTCACTACTTCACCGAGTAGGCTCGGCACTTAGTAGTACATGGGGTCGGTTGTACTAATTCTGTACTCTGCACTTTATGTGCAGATCTCGGTACTAGACTATAACTGATCAGATTTTGGGTTGCTTCCTTCAGTCCACAGGAGATCCAAGGTAGATCTACCGGTGTTCGCAGACCTTGGGAGTCCCCTTTCCTCTATTTTAGATTCCCGTTTTCATTTATTCCGAAAAACAGATGTATTTTCCTTGAAACTAGTATTTGTAGAAATTCTTAGATGTTCGTGGATTGTGACACCAGATCTTTTGGGTAGTTTTGTATTATAGTATTTAAATTGTTATAAAATTTTTGCACTTCATAGCTGTATAGTTTTAATTACTGTTGATAAATGTTTTGATTAGTGATCAACATGTTTAGATTGTATCTGTTGGCTTGCGTAGCATTATCAGAGTTAGGTGCCATTACAATTCTGGCAGTAAAAAATATGGATCGTGACAGAAGCCTTGACTACGACTCTCGTTGACTCTTCGACACATACTTTGCTGCTTCTTGGGCCATCTTGACAAACGACGATTGACTTAGGAACTCTTCCCTTAGTATTATATTCGCTTAACTATTCTAAAGACCAACTTTTACCCATATACTTTGAACATGAGTCAAACACATATCATGATTTATTATTGAAAAACTTGCACAAATGTTCCAAATAAATCTTAACTTACCAACCTTTAGTATCATAGACTTTTCAAAACTAGCCAATAAAAATTAAAAAATCAAATAATAAGGTTCTTTCTCTCAAAGAATCACGTGCAAAAATAACATTTCATATTTTTAAGCGTGATTAGCAACACTAGATACAAGACGGAAATGAAATTTTATGGATGAGGTAGCAAATAAGGTGATGAAATACAAAAAATATATACAATATTCAAAAAATCTAAACAAAAAAGGGAACTTTTTCAATGGGTATAGTTGGAATTCATTGAAAATATAGATAAGTTAATATACAAAATTTGAGGAAGATTGGAGGTGATTTGGATTGGTTTTGTATCAAAATTCGTAATTAAATTGAGTTTAAAAAAATCTTATGTGACACATGTATCAAACATGTATCACGCATGTATCTCACACATAGGTATACATGGATATACATGTGATACTCAACAGATACAAATATGATACACAAATGATAGACAGTGTGATACACATATCATTTTTTTCATGTTTAGTTTTTACCGAATTTTCAATTCAAACCACCTCAAAACTTCACCAAATCATCCTAAAACTGATATTCAAACTCCTTAAGTTGTGTACAATCTATTCTAATAACACTCACTCAAAACAAAGTAAAATTTTAATATTTTTTTGCTACAAATAACTAATTAGCTAATATTACTAATATTTTATCAATTGAATAATTCTTATAATAAGCTACGTATAAATGAACATAGCTGGTAATTTCCTTGTATTATTTAAGGTTGATTGCTAATCTCCATCCACATACAAATGATATGCTCGCAGAACAAATTTGACGAAGCAACTTAAGAACTCGCCAAACTTGCTTATTGGACAAGGATGTACACAAAACATAATAAATGAAAGAATTTAGGTAGTGTTGTTGTTGTTGTCGTTTTTTTTCCTTCTTCTTTTTCCGTGTTAATACTTAATAATGTTGTGGCTTAGATTAGTGTGAACATATTTCAATTATTCTGGTCATCTCTTATTAATTAAGTGCCGAAATTAAGGTAGATAGGCAGAAGCCGGCTAGTGTTTTTTATTTTATTTCATTTTTTTAGAATTTAAACCTCGATCTCCTATAATTTTTGCCTACTTTATTGACCGCTTAAACAATATCCTCAAGTGCCTATTACTTTTGTGCTCTTATTATTTTGTTTATTTAAGTTATGTCCCTCGTGGTGAAGCAGAAAGGGGGGTACGGTAGGTGGGAGAAGATTTATGGTTCCATGTGGTGCCCTGGTCCAACGTGAGAACTCCATATTCCTCTGATTAAACAGTACACTTTTGCCTAACTTTAGCAGAAACAGCTAAAACAAAATAATAAATGAAAAAAGATATATATATATATATATATATATCTGTTAAAGCTGTAACTTGGAAACTTAGAAATATATATTTACTCTAGCATAAATAACTGTAAATGAAGGTTGAATCTCAGCCCATCACGCTATACACAACTTGATAATGGTGTTTAATCGTTTACATACAACAATATGTACGTCCCCAACAAAGTCTAAAAGCACTGAATTCTTTAAGAGGCTGAATGCAATGAAGCTTGCATCTTTGGTGATGCTTGTAGCCCTTTATCTGCTGCAGGCTCACAAGCATGAAGAATAGCACATACATCATTATTTTCCAGAAACTGTTCAGCGTTTACGAGAATCACTGGCGCATATTCAAAGATTAGTTTCTTGCACTGCCAAAAAATAACAAAAAGGAGAGGGTGAGAATAAAAACATCAACATAGATATCAAACAGGGTTTGTATATCCTTCATATATTTATCATCAGGTAAAACGGTTGACAGTTCTCCTGGATGCAAAAGTATTCCTAATAATGTAGGACAACTGTAGCGCTTATTCATCGATATTTAAGCATGGTTTGAAATGATGGATAACATTATTCATAGGACAGCAGTGCATGCACACAAAGATTGCAAAATCTTTTCATAGACTTCAAAAGGGATCCAAAATACATTAATAATGATATTATTTATATCTAGCTACCGAACTTCCAAAAAAACAGTTGCATTGGAAATCTGGAAATTAGCAGCAAGCTTGCAGAATTATACAACTTTAACATAGCCAGTGTGATCCTACAAGTGGGGTCTAGTGGAAGGATTTGGGTATATGCATAGCTTACCCCTACTTTTGTGGGGTGTTTCCGATAGACCAAAAGCGGTTTTCAAAACAGGTTAGAAAAATACAAGAGTAAAAAAGCCTTGCAGAATTACTATGATCAAACAATTAAATCACAGATGTTTCTAACCTTTGTGGCATAAGGTTTGAGTTTGACAGCTGCACATGCCTTCAAGAGCAGCTCAAGTATTTCTATCTGAAAGGATGTCAAAAATAAAAATGAATTTAAGCAAACATATTCCAAGTGAGTATATTACCTCACACCTGCAATCACATACTTATATTTGTTCAGTTCAACTTACACGTAACAAACTTAATACATCGTTCAGATATCATGTACGAGGACTAGCAGATGTAAAGAGGAGTTCTTATTTTGTATATACGCAAGTTGAGAAAGATAAACAGAAGGTATTCAACAGAGCTACAACCCTATGCAGATGTTCGGACTTTTTCTAAATTTCTTGGCATGTTGAAGGATTGCAATACAGTAACGTTATCATGGTTGGTCCATGCAACATGCAACATGAATTTAGCTTCCTGCTCTTTTCTTTTAAGAGCTTCTTCTCGAACAAATCTAAAGCACACAGATGATTGGAAACTAACTACTCCATGGATATTCATGGAAGTAACTTACTTGGGGAAGTACTTTACAACATTCTTCTTTAGGAAGATTTCATCCATGCATAAGAGTGGAAATTTAGGCATTGCATGATATTCTGCATTACTGCTTATAATATAACTACTAACATGCAGAAATAATATTAGAAGTCCTAAAGCTGTCTTTAGTAGCAGATATCCAATTTAAAATACAAAAAGATGTTCATCTCTTTTGTGCTTAGTTCAGGTAACTATATACAATAATATTAATATGTTATATACATAAAATTAAACATAGTATACCTGGGTGTCAGGATCTTTCAACTTAGATTCGGCCTCTGTAACTACTTGGTGGCATAAATCACAGCTCTGTCCAGAAAGCACCTGAGAAATGGTAACCACTCGTTCACAGAGGTCAAACTTTTCGCAAAAGTCTTCAGGTCTTATTTTGTTGATCTCTGAGAAGAAGAGAGGAGCATAATAATCCACAAGCTCAACGCACTGCAGCCAAAAAATCAAAGAGATTCACTCACAACCTAGCTATAGAAACCGTTCAAAGTCTCATATTAAGCAATTCAGAATAAAGAACTGACAGCAAAACCGAACAAACCACCCAAATAATTGATAAATACAAAAGGAAGGACGCTTATTGCTACTGACTGTTACACAAAGTTCAGTTTCATCTTGCACGTTTTCGCTTATAATTTCGTTCCTTCTCTTATTAACTTACGTACAAAAAGGGCCGACCCAGTTCAATACCCACTTCGTGGGTGTCTGGGGAAGGGAAGGGAATACTCTAGGCAGCCTTCCCCCTGCTTTACAGAGAGGCTGATTCGAACCCGCGACCTGACACTCCACGGCAAGCAAGCTTACCGATGAGCCAAGCCGGCCCTTCTATTAACTTACGTACAGTTTGACTTAAAAAATTCATATGGCTTATACTTGCTCATTACAGTATGAGGAACCTCATCTGATTAGTTCTTCTAAAGACAGTGAAAAACAAAATGATTTCGAACAATTTCTGTCAACGTTTAAGGGTGCGAGATAGTAGATAAATATCAGACAAAATGAATTTAATTCTCACTTAATCTTTCCTTCCCTTACTTTACTTTATTTTCTCTGGTGTATTTTGATTTCTTAAGAAGTTGGAAGCTTAGACATACTCATTATAATACTGAAGACGACATCCAATCAATTAATTAAGTTTCTTTTTTTATCTCATCAAGGGAACTTCAAATGATCAGTTCTTTTCATGCTCTGTGATCAAAAAAAATTTATCTCAACAAAATTTTACCAAGCATTTAAGGATGACATACAGAAGAACACACTAAAATACGAATGCAGCATCCATGACTGTACATCGGTAGTTCATTAAACAATAAAAAGTCTGAATTGACTCAGCCTCTTATGTGCAGTGAATTTCAATCATTTGGGTGAAAGAAATGGTCAATAGATAGACAATTTTTCAAGTTAGATTATAAGTACCTCCTGCTTGTAAAATGGCATATTCGAACAGGACTCATGAAGATGGTCAATGATTTCTGTTTGGCTCTTGTTATTAGCCATGTACTTTAGTGCCTTGGCAGTATATTCTTCGCACAATGTGCACAATTGTTCATTTCCTCCGACTTCTTCCGGAGGTTGAACTTGTCTCAGCACCTCTAAGTTATTTATCTGCAGAACTGTTGCAATAAAGCCAATTGTTAACAAAAAAAAAAATTCAAATTAATGAAGCTACACAAGTATACCAAGCAGTTCAAATCATCTACTATAGAGCATTTAGGTAAAAAGAGTACATTAGGCTAGCAAGTAAGATTGACATACTCAATAAGAAAGATGCATCGGAGAAAACCACTAGCATATTTATTTAAAATGAAGTCAAATAAATGGATAATAAAAACATGCAAAGATTGCTGAACTTGTCAGTAAGAGATCATTAGTCAAGTAGGTACATATTCATACTGTTTCAGAAATAGTCTAGAACCATTTGCATGAATTGCAACCTGTTATAAGTAAGCAGCTATAACAAAACACTTGTTCTTTCATATTTATAACCCAACTGCTATCTTCATAAACCAACCAATATCTGACACTCGAAAGGGAGAACAGAAGAATCCCAAGAGGCACAACATAATATAATTCACATTGGCACCCTTGTAAAAGTAGGACGTAATGTTTTGATCTCTTCTTTACGTGAACATTTTCAGATATTGGTTTTCATCCCAGCCCCTTCAAACTTGAAAGGAACATGATACAAATGTTACTCAATTGAAAAGACAGAAAGACTTAAGCAAGTATATCAATGGGAAGGGTCAAGGGAAGGTCTGGCTCATTTGGTGATGAAGGAAAGAGAATAATGACGGCAAAGAAACTTCAATTAGAGAAGGTCGAAGTTGCACTCCAAATAAGAGTTTTTGAGGAGTGGCAAATTAGGCATCTCGAGACTTACAGCACATATATTTATTTTGAGACATTACAAAACGTTTAATATGTTTCAAAATCTTTAAGAATACGAATTCAGTTGACCATATGAAGTTAAACTTTTGAGGCTATGTTTCCTCAATCAAACCATTGTCCTAGTGTTTTCTTCCACCACTACCAATAAGTCATTATCAACATTTTAAACTATGCGGCCAATCAAATTCTGTCACATGAAAATAGGATGGACGAAATAAATTTATAAACTGCAAGTAGCGCTCTAGCAGAAAATAACAAATATCCATTACATAACTAGTGATGACGTGGAGAATTAAGGAGGTTCTTGTTAATGGAAGGGCAATTGGACGCTGACCATACGAGAAATCAAATAAAACTGTAAAAAAGGTACATAAATTAATTGATTTTTTGGTTGCTCAACTAAAGCAGTACAGCCATCCCACGACTGCATTAAACTAAAAAAAAGAGGAAGTACCAGAAATATCTTCAGTTTCAGTAATAAGGTGGTTACGCGCTGATAATTCTCTACCAGTACAGCACCAGCTAGAACCAAGTATCAAAAGACACAGGCAGACCCTAAAATCCATGCTGCCAGCGAGAAAACAATCAGTCAGTCTTGATTGAGGAAACAGTAAATCAAAGCACAAAGAAAGAGATCAACCAATAGACATATTAATAGGACTTGAAGAATGGTAACTGGGAGTATCAAAGGGTTTTCAATTTTCAAGAGTGAATTAACAAAGTGCTTCTGTCCCCACAAAGTATATCTGTCAAGAACTGTAAAACCAATGCTTATGTCTACATTAAAGACTTCCTTTCATTAAATATGAATATGATCTCAGATTTATTCACCGCGAATAATACATTCCAAATCAGAGAATTAGAGGATCCGAAGAACCTTATGTTGCACAAGCAATCAGAACAATGATGTCTTTGCAATAATTACAGTGTGTTGTCATGATTCACAATCAATATCGTGCTTTTGGAACTTCAACCACATAAAATCAGCAGAAGCAAGCAAATCAGAAGAAGATTTAATTTTGTTTTGCTTGGCCTATTTTCAGGCTCATCAAAGTCCAAGTCGTTCTTATTATAGGACTAGAATGTCAGCCTTAAGCTAATCTCAACTACTGCAGTATCAAACTACTCTAAGCAACAAAACGGATTAATTATAATGCTTATTTGGTGATCTCTAATATGCTTAAGATGCCCCGAGACTTAAAAAAGCTCATCTTTTTCCATGTTCTTTTAACTCTTAGACTAGATTAGAACTGCACCAGCTAAAAAGAACCCAATTTTTCACACGCGAATCAAATAACCTCTAAGCACCAAATAGATAAAATTGTAATTATCATTCTCATCTCCTATATGCTTAAGTTACCCTGAAATCTAAACAAGAACTTTCTTTTTTTCCCCTTTAACTTACAAACCAGATTGGAATTGGACCTGTTAAAAAGACCCCCCCACCCCACCTGTTTTTCCTTTTTTAAAATGGGACCCAATTTTTATGCACAAAATTAAACTATTAATCTGATATGCTTAGCGGGTGTTTGGACATAAGAATTGTAAAATTCAGAAAAAAATTCTAAGTGAAAATGATATTTGAAAATTAGGGTTGTGTTTCGACATAATATATTAGCGAAAATTTGAAAAATAGCTTTTCGGAGTTTTTCAAATTTTCGAAAAATTTCAAGATCCATAAGTGAAAATTAGAAATTTTATGACTAAGCACCAATTTTGAAAAAAAAATGAAAATTTTTCTAAAAAAAAGGGGAAAAATTCTTATGTCCCTTCACCAAAAGAAGTCATCTTTTATCCCCCATTTAACACATAGACTAACATGGAAGAATACCCTGTAAAGAGAACCCAATTCTACATATATGAACCCAAGAAAAAAAAACATAATGAAAAATCAATCAAAATCCAGAAAAGAAAAACCCATAAAAATACAAAGTCAAGGAAGTTTCAGCATGAAAAATTTCTGTATACATAGTGAAACTCAGAGGCGGATCCATATATTACAGTTTATCAACTAATACAGCGGTCTCAAGTTAATAACACTTGGGTTACATTCCAAGAATATAGAGAGAGATGATAGTAAAAGAAAAGAAAGAAATTTTGACTAAAAAAGAAGGATGAGCAATAGAAGAACAAAAGGGTGAATTGTAGAATTATAGAGGAGCTCAAGAATGTTTACCTGTAAATAAGATTAGAGTTTTGGAGTTATACGAGAATGGAAGCTATTCCTTCAAGCAATGGCTATTTTTCCTGTTTTATATGAAGCTGTCCAAATTATTGTTCTATTGGTTTCCTACTTGGATATGGTTTCCTGCTCACTATACAACCCAACTATTAATTTAACTTTTCTGCTCGATAATAAAGTTATATATAACTATTCTTCTATCCAACATTGCCGTTAAACTATTAGCTCAGATATTCCTTTTGTTTTATTGTAAAGTCCAAATACCCTCATGGACTTTACAATAAAATCTATATATAACCCTTGGGCTTTACGATGATGAACTATTCCTTTATTTTTTCTCCAAATTTTTTTATATTCTTCTCTCTTTTCTATATTATATTATGATCTTTTATTTCAATTTTATTTTTTAATATTTATTAAATAAATTGCATCTTTTATTTTTATTAATTTATAATTTCCATTAAAATAATTCCATAAAATTTTAAATAATATAATTTGTAAGCAATTATTATAGATTAACTAATTATTCAAATAAAAGTAAAATCATTGCTATACAAGATTAATTAAATACATTTATTTTCATTTAATGTATTTTCAATCTTAACTTTTTAATTTTAGAAACATATAATATTTTATATTCGCACCTTTCAATTTTAGCAACATCTTATATTTTATATTTGCACCATTCATTTTTTGAGATAATTATATATTTTTTGTACAATTATAACTTATAATAAAAACGTCAACATCGGGAATGCCAAATGAAAGACCTGGACCTGGTTCACGCATTAACTTACAATTTTACATAAAAATAATAAATGCACAAAATTTAATTTATTAAAATTATACACCAAAGTTAAGATGTAAAATTAATATTATAAAGACATTACATGAACAAAATTAGGTATATATAAAGAGATAAACTAAAAGATTAAATAATAATAATAATAGAAAAAATGAACAGTAACGGGGCCAAATACTCCCGGAAGTTCATCATGTACCCATTCCCAAAACTTACATTTCTGTCCCTAGGCAACAATTAGAATAAAATTATCGATAATTTTGTATGTTGGCATTATTTACCTAAATATTTATCGACAAAAAAAAAAATTGTCTGCTCATAGGTACATTGAAAAAAAATATCTAAAATATTGTATTCCATGTAGATCAATTTATGTGAACTTATAAGTTTAAGAAAAATTAAAAGAAAATTTTTAAATAATTATTTAATTAGACAAATAGTTTAAGATATAAACCTTATATGTCAAACTTTTAAAACAAAGGTATATCGGGTGGGTTTATATATAGACTTTATCGTAAAGTTTAGGGGGTGTTTGGCTCCGTTTAAAACAAAGGAGTATCTAGATAATAGTGTAATGGAAAGGTTGAATATGAGCTTAACTTTTAACGAGGGTTATATATAGACCTTATCGTAAAGTCCAGGAGATATTTGGACGAGTCCGGAACCGAAATAATAGTAAAATAAACAAAAAATACCAAAATAAACCAAAAAAAAAATTACAAAATTACACATTTCGCAGTATAAAACTGCGAAATGTACAAACGTCCGTTTGTACATTTCGCAGTTTTATACTGCGAAATAGATTAAATTTTTTTTTTTTGGAAAAATAGGCGTTAGTGTAAAAGAATAATAATTTTTTTTTTTTAAAAAAATAAGGCATTTCGTAGTACAATACTGCGAAATGCCCCCCCTTTGTTAATTCCGCAACTCCTTCTCCTCTCAATCTCTCAAACTCTCAATCTCAATCTCTCAAACTCTCTCCCAAATCGGCCACCCCTCAACTTCTCTCTAATTTTTTGCCAAAATTTTGATTTCGAAGTCCCACCCGTCCCCTTCAAGTGCAACACAAGTGGGGCCCACACGAAGATACTGTTGGACACGAATTCGGTAACAAAATTTCAGTTTTACAACTTTAATTTGAGGTATTTGAATTAATTTTATTTTATAAATTATTAGAAAATATGTTAATGTTGGTATATTTATTGTTTTAGTATTACTTTAATATGTTATTGTATATCAAGTTAGCGTAGAGCCTGTTAGCGTAGAGCGTTGTAGCGTAGAGTCTTATTAAATTTTAGCGTAGTCTTTTAGTATGAAAATATTAAAATTGAGATTTAGAATAATTAATCATTATTATGTGGTCCGGGCCTCAAAAATCAAGACTGGAACCTTTAAACAACCGTTATATTAAATTATACGTAATTTAATTAATTAAGTTAACAAAATTATGAAAATATTAAAATTGAGATTTAGAATAATTAATCATTATTATGTGGTCCCGGGCCTCAAAAATCAAGCCTGGAACCTTTAAACAACCGCTATATTAAATTATACGTAATTTAATTAACTAAGTTAACAAAATTATGAAAATATAAAAATTGAGATTTAGAATAATTAATCATTATTATGTGGTCCCGGGCCTCAATAATCAAGCCTGGAACCTTTAAACAACCGCTATATCAAATTATACGTAATTTAATTAATTAAGTTAACAAAATTATGAAAATATTAATATTGAGATTTAGAATAATTAATCATTATTATGTGGTCCCGGGCCTCAAAAATCAAGACTGGAACCTTTAAACAACCGTTATATTAAATTATACGTAATTTAATTAATTAAGTTAACAAAATTATGAAAATATTAAAATTGAGATTTAGAATAATTAATCATTATTATGTGGTCCCGGGCCTCAAAAATCAAGACTGGAACCTTTAAACAACCGTTATATTAAATTATACGTAATTTAATTAATTAAGTTAACAAAATTATGAAAATATTAAAATTGAGATTTAGAATAATTAATCATTATTATGTGGTCCCGGGCCTCAAAAATCAAGACTGGAACCTTTAAACAACCGTTATATTAAATTATACGTAATTTAATTAATTAAGTTAACAAAATTATGAAAATATTAAAATTGAGATTTAGAATAATTAATCATTATTATGTGGTCCCGGGCCTCAATAATCAAGCCTGAAACCTTTAAACAACCGTTATATTAAATTATACGTAATTTAATTAATTAAGTTAACAAAATTATGAAAATATTAAAATTGAGATTTAGAATAATTAGTCATTATTATGTGGTCCCGGGCCTCAAAAATCAAGCCTGGAACCTTTAAACAACCGCTATATTAAATTATACGTAATTTAATTAATTAAGTTAACAAAATTATGAAAATATTAAATTTTTCTATGTAATAATTAATTTTTCTTATTTATAGTACACGACATGGCATCTCGTCAACCTGCACACCCTGGACCTTTGGCAGCAGGATTATTAGTACTGCAGGGTGACCATAGATCTGAGTCTATTTGGCACGGCCAGCTAGCTCTTCAGACTATACGCCCAGGAGGCCGGACGATCTGTGGGAGTTTTTGGCGCAGCATCCCTTTCATCCACGAGTTGTAGACCTTCTACAGCAGACCGGCTTGTACAACATATTTGAGCTGGGACGGATGCAGCTTGACTGGTCGCTCATCACAGCGTTGATAGAGCGGTGGCGACCAGAGACGCATACATTTCACCTGCCTACTGGAGAGGCTACGATCACTCTCCAGGATGTGCAGGTGCTGTATGGATTGCGCATTGAGGGCCGCGCATTGACACTGCCCCAGGAGTGGAGACGGATGACCCGCGCACAGCTGGCGGATGCGATGGGACGGATGACGGGTTTGCACCCGGAGGGCAACGTTGGTGGTTGTGGTCTCCAGATATCCGTCATTAGAGCGTTCATGGCGGAGTTGCATCCACAGTTCACGCAGGAGACAGAGGAGCTGTGGATTATCCGTTTCACTCGGATGGCATTACTCATGCTATTTGGGTGTGTCTTGTTTCCCAACACGTCGGGGAACAAGATATCGATGCGGTTTCTCCAGCCTCTGGAGGATATGGAGCAGGTGCATCAGTACAGTTGGGCAGCTGCTATTCTGGCGTATCTCTACAGGAGCATGTGCCGGGCTAGCATCGGTGCAGCTACTGATATTGGTGGTTTTTTGCCACTCCTTCAAGTGCAAAATACTTTCAAAATTAATTAAGCACAAATTATATATTGTGAAATGACTCATAATTTACATCAACATTTGTTCTTAGGTTTGGGCGTGGTAGCATATCATGCCACTACAGCCACCTCTGCCGGCACATGACTATCCGCCCCTCCCGCTAGCTGTGAGATGGATTCTCCGGCGGGGGAATTACCGAGGAGTGGATGTGCACCACAATCTCCCCCTTATTAGGGACCGGTTGGATATGTTGCATACTGGACAGGTAAACATCTACATAAAGTTGATTGTTTTGAATGTAGTTGTACCTTGCATACTAATTTTTTGTTATTCGTTGTAGTTCATCTGGATGCCGTACACTGATGAGCTACTTGCGCACCTACCTGCTATTTGCTCGGCAGACCGGCTCATATGGAGCAGCTCCGTCCCATTGATATTATGGGAATTTGTTGAGTATCATGCGACGGAGCGTGTGCTTCGTCAGTTTGGTCGTCATCAGTCGGTACCGAGTGATCCCTCCTGGGACCCTACTCATTATCAGCGTGACGACCGTCACAGCATAAGCCGGGATTATGTAGCGTGGCTGCGTGACCAGGTAGTTCATTGGGAGGAGCGAGCTCAGCGCATCCCGCCACCGCCGACACCGTACCAGGAGGCTAGTATTGCGATTTATCAGGGCTGGTACAGACGTCACACCCGGAAGTATGTCGGGAACCCCATCCACATGCTTGATGGCCGGTACAGACCGTATGTCGGACGACACGAGTCACTGGTATGTTTTTTTGACGCATTAATATCATATAATTATGGCATAGAGTAATTTATTTACTAATTGACTTTTTTCACAGGTTAGTTGGTTTCACCGGGTCTACCAGTCTAGTGTAGATATCCAGCAGTCTGAAGACAACCCTGGACTGGTTGACTTTGCACAGATGGTTGCCCAGATGTGTCGTATGGGACTGGAAGAGGCGAGGGAGGGCAATAGGTTAGATGATGAGCCGGATTATATGGATGCAGACGCGTACCAGAGGGGTAGGCCAGTCCCCCGTGCAGGGGCTAGGGCTCGCAGGGGACGACGACGACGTGCACGGCGAGGGGGTGTTGAGGAGCCGGTCGACCCACCTGCAGGGTTTGGAGCTGGGGGTTTGGAGATGAGCAGGAGGGTTATGTGCCTCATCCAGCTGACCCTTCCAGCAGCATGCAGCGGGATTTTATGACCTATCCAGCTGACCCTTCCAGCAGCATGCAGCGGGGTTTTATGACGCATCCAGGTGACCCTTCCAGCAGCATGCCCTCATACGACCCTGGCAGCAGTATGCCCTCATACGACCTTCAGTTGTCATTGCCAGCGACACGGATGACCCCATCCGGACCATTGCAGATTATGGGTACCTTTGACGGGGATGTACATGAGTACTTCGCTGGCACATCTACTGCAGCTGAGCATCGGCCGACCCGTGACGTGGATGGCGGTCGTAGGTTGAGTTATACATCGTCCCCTGCATTTGATGCGGTATGTTTGTATTACTTTTGTTTTTCAATTCTACATTATTTTACTTTCGATGCAATAAATTCATTACATCTATTTTTATGCAGTCTTCATCTCAGACCATGTTTGACCATACTACATGCGATGATGAGCTGACCATCGATGAATATACGCAGGACCTCGACGAGACCATTGTGAGAGAAATAATTTGTTAACCATAATAATTTAAATACCTATCTTATTTTATCTAACATTACTTATTTTTTATAGGTTGGTGCCGGCCCAACGGCCTATTCCTCCGACCCTGCAAGTTGTGTTGTAGATGCCGCTGCACATCCTCCCATAAAAAGGCGGCTTGACGATGATGATCCAGATAGTGTGCCAGACCGACAGGGGATGTGGCTTAGGCCAGCAGCAAATTTGAGGCACAAAGCATGCGGCACTCATTGATTTCATTATGTATATACACTTGTGTAAATAATATTTATTGTGAATAAATAAATATTTTTTGATTTCATTAATGTATAAATACAAACATAGCATTAATAGTAGAAACAACACTTCCAATTCAAATATAACTAAAGCAATAAATAGAACAATGAGCCAAATATCTATAAACAACACTTCCAATTCAAATATAACTAAAGCAATAAATAGAACAATGAGCCAAATATCTATATATAAAATAGAACACAAACATAACATTCCAATAAAACTTACAACATAATATTCCCATAAAACTTAAAATTGTTCAATACAAACACAAACATACTATTACAGTTAAAATGAAATGACACTTAAACGAGAGTAAAATCAAGTAGACGTTATAGCCACTTAAATTGTTTCGTCTATGAGCTTCCATTTATTCTGCGTTCTAGCCACTTAAATTGTTCTAGCAGTCGTTCTTGTTCGTCTTCTAACTCTTTTACTCTCGCCTTAAGCTCCGCAATTTCCTGTTTATTTTTTTGGTTTTCTCCCATAGCTGATGCCAATTTCCATTCTGCTCTTAGTTTTTTGTTTTTTTCTTCCCTCACCTCGTCCCTGAGTTGTATCCTTCTTATATTGCTATTGTAGCTGCTTTCTGCTTACGCTAACCACATATTATGCAGATTAAGCATTCGTTCTCTGTAGTTTGCTTGGAGACAATGTTCCTCAGCCCATTCATTGAACTCACACATTGGCTCATTCGGATTTTTATAGCAATCCATCTGGTTCATGCACATCCAGTAGTGGCGTCCAACATCATCACCTTCCCAACATGTTTGTTGCACACATTTTTTCCACAGTAACACACTGGTGTTCCATATTGAGCCATTTAAAATATTGCACAGTAACACACTTTGAAAATATCAAACGTTCGCAAAAAATATTTGCGCTTTGTAAGATTTTAAGCACATGTAATGACGGTAATGAGCCCCGTATTTATAGGCAACATAAACATAAATCGTTATATAATACTACGAATTGCATTTTGTAGTATTAAACTACGAATTACAAAAAAATGCAGCTTTTTCGTAAGAAGTGACAACTTTTTGTTAAACTATGAATTACAAAAAATGCAACTTTTTCGTAAGAAGTGACAACTTTACATTTCGTAGTATTGAACTACGAATTACATTTCGTAGTATTGAACTACGAATTACATTTCGTAGTATTGAACTACGAATTACATTTCGTAGTATTGAACTACGAATTACTAGGACACTAAAAATCACATAATTTTCAGGTTTTTTTAAATAAAAGGACAAATTTATATTTCGTAGTATTGATCTACGAATTACATGGACGAAATGACATAGATATGACAATTCACATGCTTTTCATAACTTCACTTTTCGTATTATTATACACTATTTAAAAGTGCACAACAACACATTAAGAAAATTACAACAACATACGTAATTTGAAGAATAATTTTATTTCAAATGCACAAAAGGTACTACATACATATATTACAACTAATAATACAAAAATAAGGAACTAATGTTATGGTTGATAGTTGGGTACATTGGACGAACTTGCACTTGAAGGACATTTACGGCGGTCATGTCCAGTTTGGGAGCATATGCTACATTTACGTGCATAAACAGACTCACCAACATCTATTTGGTTTGGTATACGTGTTCTCTTTTGTACTCTCAACTTGCGCAAGTACTCCTTGTTACATACCAACTTAAAAGGTTCCGTCGGCCAATAATGCTCAGCACCTAAAGGATGCAACTTCCCACTATACGTGTCTACGTATGCTGCAACATTGTAGTGCCTATCAATGTAGTTTGTTGCCCCATAGCCAACTTGTTGAAAGCACTTCAATGCATGTGGGCACGGCATGTGGTAGATGGTCCATTTCCCACATGAACATAACCTTCTACTTTCATTCACCGTATGTACATTATTCCGATGGTGTCCACGATTACCTGTCTTAACTTCGAAAACACCTTGTTTATTGTCGTACTGAAGATAAGAATGCCACTGTGCTCGCTTCCTGTACTTTTTGAATCTTTCCATGGGTTTTGGCATAAATTCAACACCTCTATCCAACAATGACGATGCAGCTGCATGCCTTTCAACAAATCTCTCCGCACTCTGTTTGAAAGTCATGCGGACCATGGCAGTGACAGGCAGTCCACGAGCAGACTTCAACAAGCCATTGAATGACTCCAACACATTTGTGGTGAGGGCTCCCCATCGTTTCCCGCCATCAGCATGCAATGTCCACATTTGAGGGTCATGTTGCATCAACCAAGTATAGGCTCGTGGTTCCAACTGCCGGATTGCTTCCATGCACCTATTGAATTTACAGAGCTGGTGCTCAGTTGCAGCCATCCACATTAAGTCATGCAACGCCTTGTCAGGAAATCTCTTTTGAAAATTGGCCTTTAGGTGCCTCACACGGTAACGGTGGTATGCATGCGGTGCATGCCATTCAGGCAAGTGACGTACAGAACTTAAAATACCACCATGCCGATCAGATATTAGACATATACCTGAACGCTGTTTGACAACGTGTTGCTTCAAGTGGTTCAAGAATTGCGTCCACGTCTCTTCACTTTCGTTCGCACAAATGGAAAAAGCAAGTGGAAATATTTGGCCATTGGCATCTATAGCAACTGCAATCAAAAGCTTAATATCATACTTTCCATAGACATGAGTACCGTCTATGGAAATTACAGGACGACAATGCACAAAACCATCTATTGTTGGTTTAAATGACCAAAATAGATAGTTGAATATAAATTCCGGACTGCCAGGACTTCGCTCGCGCCTCCATTCAACAATAGTACCGGGGTTAAATTGTTGCAGTGCAGCCATGTACCTGGGAAGATTTGAAAAGGACTTATCCCAGTCGCCATAAATTAGTTCAAAGGCACGTTTGCGACAGAGATATGCCTTTCTTTTACTTATAGTACAACCATACTCCTTGTGGACAGCTGTAATACACTCTTTAATCTTAAATCTAATAGACACTTCCAAAAATGGAACCAAGACAAGGGAAATCAAGTCAACATCCAGGTTGAAGTAGTTCTCATTGAATGTGTCCATTTCATATCTATGATCGCTAATAAATTTACCAACTTTCCACAAACCAGATTTTTTCTTTGTAGCACGAAGCATCCAATGACAGCCCAAGAACCACCTGCGACATATAGCCTTGTATTTATCCCTAGTTGACTCAGTTATCGTCATCTCACGACACTCCCTTATGGTATAGATTTTTACAGCCCTAACTAGGCGAGCTTTGTCAGGGAAATACATGCCCTTTGTAAGAACAGCTGGTCTACATTCATCCCACATCTTCGATCGTAATTCATCATCATCCCTTGTCAATGCATCAACATTAGGCATGGCGGGCAAATTATCAAGGTATGGAATATTTCTCTCATGAAAAGGCACGTGGGATTCATACACTCTTCGTCTAACGAGGGGAGGGGGGAGGAACATGCTCCCTAGTCAACTCAGGTTCCACATTCACTTCCTCCTCCTCATCGTCACCCTCCTCATCATCACCCTCCTCACGGAAGGGTGTCTCGTCACCAGACTCATCCGCATTGTTATCGTAATCACTATCATCCTCCTGACTCTGCGCATCTGCTAAGTCACGAGTAAAAACATCGTGTACGGGCAACTGTGTTAGTCCAGGAGCTTCAAGAAGCTCGTTTTCACTGCATATAACCAACAAAAATTTAAGTATCCTAATCGTATTGTCTTGAAATTTAAATGTACATATCACTACATCACTATACTTACAACTCGTATTGTCTTGAAGTTTCATGCTGGCTTTCTTGAGGTTGCTGATAACTACGAGAGGGACCACCGTGCTCCAATACTGCAGATTTTTGCAAATTCCAACTAGGGACGTGGTCGTAATTTGTCAAATTCAATTCCGGACGATACACCCTATGAAAATTAGAACTATAAATACAAATCCAAATAAAACATAAAGAAAAAGATTTCACTAAATTTAAGTTTACCGGTCGTCTTGTTGATTATACGAAGTAGTAACATTATTTTCTGGCTCCTCATTCGCCTGTGGTGACAAATTCAAATCAAGAGAACCTCTTCCATCTCCAACCTGTCTGCCTAATGCTCCTCCAAAATAACCATCCGATGAATGTGGGTTATCACTTATACGCACTCCCTCATTACTACTAAGGTCTTCAACCTTGACATACATTTCTAATAATTTTATTACAATGTATTCTCTATATTCGTCCGGAACCCGCAAAAAATCTCTAAGACTTTCATCATCGTCAATGTTAAACTCAGAATAATAAGCAAACCCATGCGGAGTCACTGAATAAGGAAATCTTCCGGTTACTTTAATGCTAACCGAACGCCTCCGCTCACTCATTTTTTTTACGTAACAACGATACCAAAGTATTGTATTGCATATTAAGCGGCAATTTAACATGACACTGTGGAGGAGAGCTATACCTCACTGAGTTATTATCCACAATAACCTCACCCCCCCAATACAATGAAACCCTCATTTTGGCAACTTGAGACATTATAAAAAATGGATTGATAAGGAGAAGAGAGAAAAACCGAAATAATTTGCGTTGATAGAGTTTTGATGAAGTTCAATCGTCTATAAATAAGGAAATTTTGAGAATCAAATTCGCACTACAAAACTACGAATTATGATTTTTAATTAAAAAGTGGGCCCATTTGCAGCCTATTTCGCAGTTTTGTACTGCGAAATAGCCTATTTCGCAGTACAATACTGCGAAATAGGCCACTTTTGAAAACACGGCCATTTTAAAAAAAAATGACATTTCGCAGTATAAAACTGCGAATTGCACTAACGGCCGTTAGTGCAATTCGCAGTTTTATACTGCGAAATGCTTAATTGTGTATTATTTTTTTTTGGTTTATTTCGGTATTTTTTGTTTATTTTACTATTATTTCGGTTCCGGACTCATATTTGGACCTTTTCCTAAGTTATAATACTAGTGTCTCAAGGAGTCCAACACATATACAATAGCTAAAGCCTAAAGTCAGCATTGAATTACAGTGGAACCAGTTTCATCTTAAATGGATTATATTATACCGTACATTTCCTCTTCTTCTCTTTTTTTTTTTCCCTATTCAATGTTGATGACTCAACTAAATCTAATTTCACGTCGTAAGTATCATATTAGAGAGTAAAGTGTCTCCTAACACATACTATATATTTACTTTCATCTTAAAAGAAAAAGTAGTTTTTGTTGTCTCTTTCTCTTTTCTAAAATCCAAACTTGTCTATTAGTAGTATTATTTTGTCCTTTAATATCTAGCGGGACCACCCTACATTTATTACGTTTTCCTTAATACCCTCTCACATTTTTACACTAGTTATATATAACAAATTAAAAGATTTTAATTTTGAATTCCATTTTATGAAAAATTCTATTTTATTACTCTCCGCTAAACGTTGTTACTACTATGTTAAAAGTTGTCGTAGTAGTATTTACCATAAATGTTGTAGTTGTATGCAGGCTATATAAATCGAACAGTCAAATCAAACCGATTAAAAAATCCGACACGATTTGGTTTGATTTGGTTTAGTATTGAATAAAAAAATTTGAACCAATCCGACACATAAATATATAATTTTTATATATATTATTTAATATTTTATATAAAATTTTCTTTAAAAATATCTAAAAATATTTGAGATTCTCTTGCGGGATATAAATTTTAATAGAATATGAAGTGCTCCATATTTATTGATCTTAAATAATAGTTTGTATGGTCAGTTTCTTATCAAGTGTTACTGAAATACGTCTATTTCTTTGTTCTTACATATTCATATCATATGTTAAAATGTATTAAATTCTTATATTTTTTCGAATGTGAAGTGATTATTAATATTTATGTATCATATTGATTTTGTGTTTAATTACTAAATTCGGATAACCTGAAAGTGTATATCAACAAAAAATTATAGTGAGACAAGTAAAAAAATAATTATTATGTGTTAACTAATGGAATTATCGCATAAGAATATTTTAATTGATAATCAACTTTTCATATTTTTACTAAATAGATATATACGTATCAAATATTTAACAAAGTAAGATTGAAATAATATGTACAACAACAACAACAACGACAACAACAACAACCCAGTATAATCCCACAAATGGGGTCTTGGGAGGGTAATATGTACGCAGACCTTACGTCTACTCTGAGGGGCAGGGAGGCTATTTCTAGGAGACCATCACCTCAAGACAACAATAAGAAACGATATATTACTATTATTAATAGACCCATACTAAAATAACATAAAATACATAACATAATATAAAATAACAGAATAACAATAATATAAGAAATATAGTAAATACGAAAAGGGTGGACGGTAAACTAATATCCAACAGATAAATTCTTGCATCAGTAATTGATCAGTAGCATCCTAAGATTAACTCCTAACTGGCTAGTCTCACTCTAGTGTGCTGGAGAAATATCCACACTTACCCCTAACCTACAACCTTAATGCTCGACCTCCACAATTCCCTGTCAAGGAGCATGTCCTCAGCAATCCTAAGTTGCGCCATGTCCTGCCTGATCACTTCTCTCCAATTCTTCTTAGGTCGCACTCTACCTCTCCTCGTGCCCACCACAACCAGTCGCTCACACCTCCGCATCGGTGCATCAGTGCTCATACTTTGAATGTGCACGAACCATCTGAGTCTTGCTTCCTGCATCTTGTCCTCCATATAGGCCATGCCCACCTTCTCTTGAATATCTCCATTCCTAATCTTATCCATCCTTGTATGACCGCACATCTACCTCAAGATTGAAATAATATGTAAGTAATAAAAAATCTGAAAGCCCGAAAAATCCAATAAAACTAAACTAATCCAAACCGATATAGTTAATTTGATTTGATTTTGATAAAAATCGAACTAACTCGATCCATGTACATCCTTAATTGTCTGGCATAAAATAAGGTCCCTATCATTACGCTAATTGAAACTTCAGCATATTCAGTCTCCTTTCCTTTCGATAATTATATCCTACAATGGTTCTTTATTTTAATGATTCATTAGAAACATCTTTGTCAAATGAAAAAAAAAGAAAGAAGAGATTGTCTCCTACGTAATTATACAGAATATTGAAGGAATATTACACGCAAGTGGGTTACCCAAAAGAATAAGCAGACGGATTTGGACTATAAGACAGACGAGCAACCAAGGATTTTTTTTCATTTTTTCGATCTTCCGCCGAGGATCGATTGGAAACAGTCTCTCTGTCCTATCGGGTAGGGATAAGACCTGCGTATATATTACTCTCTACAAACCCCACTCATGGGACTATACTGGGTAGTTGTTATAGATATTTTGGATTGATTATTTTTCCCTCTTTCTAAACCACTTAGATTCCAAATTCGGATTACATGTGGGTTAATTTATAATTAGCAAAATTTATGTACACGTAAGGGACATAAAAGTCTTGCCTCCTAATCCAAGATGGAGAATGGACAAATTCAAGTATCGTTTAGTTATTGGGATTAGAATACTAATTCCAGCATAAACTTAAAAAATTGTGTTTATTCTTCTTATAGTTATTGAAATTAGCTAAAATTTGTATAAACTTTATAATAAATTCTTGTTATTATCTATGCCATATAGAATGTGGAATTCTAATTCCAGGGACATCTTTGTTTCTAGGGGGTGGCAAATGAGCGGGTTGGACTGAATATGAGCGGGTCAAGATGGGTTATGTCAATAAATAGGTCATTGCCCAACCCATCCTAAAGTGTATTTGGGTTAATATGAGCTGAGTCAAGATGGGCTAAACAATGAGTCATAACCCAACCCGCCTAACTTGACCCATATTTTAGAATCATATTTATTTTGCATTAAAAATTTTTAGGGGGTTTGCGTCTGGGGATAGGGGCGTGGGAGGGTAGGGATAGGGTGGTTGATGTAGAAAAATAAAATAGTTGAAAATTGAAAATACAACAAAAAGAGTGAGTTTTTTCAGAGGTTTTGCACGGGATGGGGGTATAGGGGTAGGGTGGGATGGAGTGGGGTGGGTGAGTGGTGCAGAAAAATAAAAGAACAGAAAATTAAAAACACAAAAAATAAAAAAATTGGATTTTTAGATAAGTTAGGTTGAGATACTTTATTTTGAGTGAGTTTCATGTGTTGTATTTGGGCTACTAAATAGGTCAGAATGAGCTATAAAAATTAATGGGTTAACTTGAGCTCAATCTATACTGACCCATGAACTAAAATATTTGTATCCAACCTATTAATCTCTGAGCTAGTTGGGCGAATTAGATAGATTTGGGCTCAGATTGCTACCCGTATTTATTCCTAACCAAACGATTCTTTTACTACGTGAACGGTGTCCATATATGTCGCAGTTAAAGCAAGTGAATGGTTTGAAATCTAATTAATTACTTCACGGAATAACACTTATATATACTGAGTTCTCGTGCCAAAGTTCCTTTATTTCGGGCAGGTCGATCTCATCCCACAGGTTAGGTGCATAGCTAAAGCCTAAAGGCGAAAGATCCAAAGCTTAATAAGGTAAAACAAATTTAAAATATAGATCTAACTATACTTGTTCCCATCACTGTTAGTCGTAAAATTATTGCAGACTGATTCTGGTAAACAGGATCATACAGAGATTGGATAAAATCAATTGAACTATATATTGTTCAGTAACCAGTACGCAATCTCGCTTTCTGTTGGTAGTAGGCTTTTATGACTAACCGTTGTTTTCTTTCATTGTTGATCACCTTATTGTCTTTCTTGTTTTTGTCCCTTCTTGTCTATATTTTTATTAATATTGTACTTAATACTTTCCTGAGCTGAGGGCCTTATAGAAGCAACGTCTCTATCCGTACAAGTTAGAGGTAAATTATACGTACACACTATCCACCCCAAACCCCATAATGTGGGATACTATTGGGTATGTTGTTGTATTGTTCAGTAAACGTAGGTTGCAAATCCAAGTTAACAGAATCTGGATTAATAAAATCAGAAGAAAGCCCTTGATCTAATTTATCCACATGGTACAAAATCAGCCGACGTACACTAATGGAATAAAATCAACTGAATCCTATCATAGCAAACAATACACATAAGCTGCAAATCAAGCTAACACAAACATGTTAAACCACAGGAATGTGACCAAATTTATCCACATGGTACAGACCAAGTTAGTAGTAATTCAATCGGCTGATCTGCACAAATGGATAAAATTAACTAAATCATACACTGACCATAGCAAACATAAGTTGCAAACCAAGCTATAACACAAATCTGGATTACGCAAATTACAAGAAAACCTTGATCTAATTTATCCACATGGTACAAACCGAGTTAGTATTAATTCAGTTCAGCTGATTTGCACCTCAAACTTGCAGTGTGCTGCGTCTTTTTCTTAGAATGTTGAGTCACAAGATGTGAAATCCGAGAAAAAGCAAACTTCTTTCTTTTTGCAGGGAGATGGTGCTTATGTCCGTTCTCCTTCTCATCCTTCCGACTTAACTGCACCTCACCAGTGGGTTTCCCGAGCATCTGGGCTAGCGACAATGTATGCTTTCCCGCCTTTTTTCTTCCGTTCTCAAACTCTTCAGTCAAAAGCAACTTCTTGTTCAATATTTGCCCTATTGATAGAGTTGGCTTTAGAACTGGTTTGAACTCATCATTGACAAGAGTCAGGCCATTGACATCAACTAGGACAGAATCTTTCCTATGCTGAGATGAGGAAGGATTTTTAAACTTGGTCGAGTTCTGTACAGAACGTCTTCTCTGGCCATTTTCTGACCTCCATTTGCGCAGAGCTTCTTCGATCGCTAACTTCCCTTCATTTGCAGCCTCCACTCTGCTCAGTGCTTCTTCTAATGCCTTCTTACTAACTTTAACTTCTTCAGTAGCTTCTTCTACCTTCTTCAAGATTTCTGTTTTTGACACATTAGCTTCATCCACTAACATCATTGCATCTACTTCTCTTTGCTTGCTAGCTTCCTGTGCATCTTGTGCTTTGGACAGTAGAGACGAGTACTCCTCAAAGGTAAGAGTTACACCGTCCTCAGGCCTCCTTAGTTGCATCTCACTGTTTGATATAGCCTTGATTTCAGCAAGGGCAACAGCTTCAGCAGCTCTAGCTGCTGCTTTCATCTTCTTGGCTGCAACCAACCTGATCTCCGCTGTTTTGATCCTTGTCTTTGTCTGTTCAATCTCAGACAAAGCCCTCAAGACTTCTGATTTTGCAGCTTCTCCCACTTTTTTAAACTGCTCGGTCTCAGCAGTCAGTCTCTGAAGCTCCCTTGTCAAATCCACAGGATCACAAGAACTAACTTCACCATCTTTCACCAACTTTAGTTTTTCTTTTGTTTTATTTAACTCTTCTTCAAGAGATGAGATTTTCGAGTAACTTGAAGATAGCCGTTGGCGGGTCTTCTCAAGCAAGATTCTCTCTTTTTCAATTCTTTTGTTATATGATTCAACATTGGTTCTAATATCAGCAAGATCACTAGTTGTCCTGGTCAAGTTTAGTTTAGCCTGTTTTAATTCCAATAAGATAAAACCTGGAGCTGAAGAGGGACACAGACCCAAACCCCCAGTTGTGTCCTGATTATCGCTTACAATATTCATTTCATGGTTTTCCTTCTCAGCCACTTCACCAACAAGATGTACATCCTTAGCTTCGGCATCAGCAGTTAGTGTAGCAGTGACCTCGGATGCCTCGTTCTGCAACTTTGATTTCAGCTCTTCAATCATTACTTTAGTGCTTTCCAATTCTTTTAATACCTCAAGTGTTTCCTTCTCTTTCACAATCAGTTCTTTTTCCAACTGTGCCGCCTGTTCCTCCACTTTCGCAATGTCAACCTTCTCTTCAGCACCCTATAGCCAAGCCAAATAAAATCAATAATTGAACATATAGCATAGAAGAAACAAGTTAGGTACACTAGTTTTGGGTTTTAATTAGGAATATTGGAACTATAAAAATCACTTAATGGTCTACGAATACAGCAAGGACCACCATTAATACAGTTAGGACTAAGATGTTGGCATTTGAAGAATTTGATTCTTAGAATTTAGTCTAGAATTTACAACATACACTTATGCTATTGTAGCAGTTCCACAAGTATATGCTAAGGTTTCATTCTAAGTGGCATTACCTAATGACATTGTTCTGAATCATCCCAAACCTAAAGCAGAAGGCTACGAAGCCGGTATTCAAATTTTAAACACCCTTTGCTGGTGAGCTATGCGACGGTGTTGAAAGTCTATTTTTAATCAATAATAAGTAATATTTTACACTATACATAGTATAATTTTTTGGTGAAGGATGTTCAATTGACCACTCTTGGCCGTATTTTACCTCTTCTGTTTCCATGCAATTAACAATGTAATAGAGTAGTTAATAGAAAATTACCTTCACACAACGGGTTAAAGCACACAGATAGTGCAAAAACTTCTTGATATTTCAGTGTATTTAAGTTAAATCCACATACACACAAACACAATTTTAGCAGCCACTGTGGCAAAGGAATGCTACATACAACTTACAACATTCATGAAATATGCAAACATTGGTTACTTTTTCCGTTAAACAATAAGCATAAAAAAAAGATACAACAACAACACTCGGTAAGAAAAGGGTAAAAACGGATACAAATGGGAAAAAGAATCACAAATTTAAGGATAAAAACTGTGCACATTGTGGATACGAAAACAAAAAGAAGAGACCTCAAATGACTTATGAAGAGTGGGTTTCCAAAACCCAATTCCACCAAATCGATTAGCAGCCTCTTTGACAGACTCAAATGGAGCAGAAGTGTCAATTTCTGCCCTAACAACACAATCCTTCTCCTCCATTTCAGTACAAGAACTAAACAAATTCACAGCAGCATTGGCACTAGAGATTTCAGAAGCATCCATTATAAAGAAAAAAACAAGAAGAAAATAATGACAGAGAGTAGTACAAGGAAAAGGAGAGACAACAATGGAAGGGAAAGGAGGAGAGTAGTGGGTGAAGTTATCAAAAAAAGAGTGTAACAAAGTACTGAAAAACTGAACAGTGATAGCAGTGTAACGTTGGACTATGTTGGATCAAATAACGACAACAACGTCTAGATTCTGTAAAAGACCACAGCCTTTTGTTGTGGTAAAATTTATTGTAAAACGTTGTCGTTTAGATTTGAGAGGGAACCAATTTCAATTTTTACCCTCTTTACTTTAATTTCCTTTCACAAGATAAAAGACCTTTTATCATATGATAAAAGACCGTTTGTCCATAATTTTTTTTCTTCCTTTTTTCGATTGTTTTTAGAATATGTGTTTGTGAGTAAGTCTTCCCAAGAGCAATGTCAGAATTTTTTGGAGGGAATGATGTCGGGGGTCTATTTGCAAACAACCCCACTAAGTGAGATTATATATTGATTTGTTGTTGTTAGAATATGCGTTTGTCCATATTACAAGTTTTTGAAAAAGTTTTGAAAATTAATTTTTTTTAGAACACTCTTTCAAAATTTTCAGGAAAACTCTTTTCTCTGGTCACAAAATTTTAATATTTTTTTCAAGTAAAATGCATGTTCAAACATAATTTTAAATTTTAAATATTATTTTTTTAACTTAACTCCAAATACTATTTTTTTTTTCAAAAATTATAATTTTATGTCCAAATGCCTACTAGATGTTATCAAAGACACCAAAAAAGAAAAGGTTAAATTGATTTTTCCTTATCGGTCTAAATTTTGGTAGGCATTGATGAAAATAAATACTATGATACTAATTCGAACTTCTCACTTGATAATAAGTTGTATTTCAAAATTTTTAATTGAAACTTAACTATGAGGGTTAGCAAACTATCTAAAATTTTAAGGGTAAGGCCATAAGTGTCACGGTGTTAGCTTTGACATAATAATATGGAGAAATGTATAAACAATTTACATAACCGTTGGACTCGAATATGTTATTCCCAACCAAATCTCAATTCAAATATGTTCTAAACATCTTAATACAGTGCTATTTTATTTTATTTTTAAATTATTGTGGGGGAAAAGCACCTTGGGTATGTAAAGAGAGTTACTCTTTTTCTAATAATCTTTTTTTGTAGAGGTGCTTTTAACCAATTCTCATGTTGACTTCACTCGTGAAGTAAGTTGATTCACTTTGATTATGATATGTTAACGGTATAAGTATCATGACAAGGAAAAAGAGGAACAACAATTTTTTTTGAAAAAGAAAAACTAGGTATTATCATTTTTAGCATGCGCCGGAAATTGTTTATATTTAGTAATTGTAAAAGTGTATAAAACTACAGAAGCTATCCACCTTGTGAGGAGGATGGTGGAACTGTTCAGGGATAAGAGGAAGGACCTGCATATGGTGTTTATCGACTTGGAGAAGGCGTACGATAAGGTCCCTAGAGAGGTTCTGTGGAGATGCTTGGAGGCGAAGAGCGTGCCAGAAGCCTACATCAGAGTGATCGAAGACATGTATGATGGAGCCAAGACTAGGGTTAGGACGGTGGGTGGCGACTCGGACCATTTTCCGGTGGTTATGGGGCTACATCAAGGATCTGCGCTAAGCCCTCTCTTGTTTGCCTTGGTAATGGATGCTCTAACTCGCCGTATTCAAGGGATGTGCCATGGTGTATGCTCTTTCTTGACGACATAGTCTTGATAGACGAGACGAGGGCTGGTGTTAATGCGAGGTTGGAGGTCTGGAGACAGACCCTCGAGTCTAAGGGTTTTAAACTAAGCAGGTCTAAGACAGAATATCTAGAGTGCAAGTTTAGCGCCGAGTCGAGCGAAGTAGGTTGGGACGTGAAGCTGGGATCTCAGGTCATAGCCAAGAGGGACAGTTTCAGATATCTTGGATCAGTGATTCAAGGGGACGGAGAGATTGACGGGGATGTCACTCACCGTATAGGAGCGGGGTGGTTGAAGTGGAGGCTCGCATCAGGAGTCTTGTGTGACAAGAAAGTCCCACAGAAACTCAAGGGAACGTTTTATAGAGTGGTGGTTAGACCTGCCATGTTGTATGGGGTGGAGTGCTGGCCTGTGAAGAACTCTCATGTCCAGAGAATGAGAGTTGCGGAGATGAGGATGCTCAGGTGGATGTGCGGGCTCGCCAGATTAGATAAGATTAAGAATGAAGTTATTCGGGAGAAGGTGGGGGTGGCCCCAGTGGATGAGAAGATGCGAGAAGCGAGACTCAGGTGGTTTGGGCATGTGCGGAGGAGAAGCCCTGATGCACCGGTGAGGAGTTGTGAGCGGCTGGCGGTGGTTGGCGCGAGTCGAGGCAGAGGGAGGCCTAAGAGGTATTGGGGTGAGGTGATTAGGCAGGATATGGCTAGAATGGGGATTTCCGAGGACATGACCCTTGATAGGAAAGTTTGGAGGTCTAGTATTAGGGTTGTAGGGTAGGACCTTCTAGAATTCTTAGTACTTCTGTTAGGGGCTAAGTGGGGTTTGGTAGCGATCTCTATAGTTAATTAATGTATTGTATTGTGCCTCTTATGGTAGTAACCGATTGGTATTATTGCATGTCATTCTACTTTTGGTTTTATGTTTAGATAATTATTTATTTGATTTATCCCGGATTTACTAACATTGTTTTGTTTTGTTTTGTTTGTTGATTTTCTCTCTCTTTTTTCTGAGCCGAGGGTCGGCCGGAAACAGCCTCTCTACCCTTTCGGGTAGGGGTAAGGCCTGTGTACGTATTACCCTCCCCAGACCCCACTTTGTGGGAACATACTGGGTAGTTGTTGTTGTTGTTTGTTGTATAAAATATATATAATTTTGTATATATCATGTAGAACTTTTATATTTTTATATATATATATATTCAATCATTATTTTAAATGACTATAATGTCATTTTCCCAAAAAAACGTCACTAAAGGAGAAAGAAAAAGGGCCTTGGTTTCTTGGAAATACTAATTATTTGTTGACCCACTAACGCACTAGCAGCTAACCGTTGGTAAATTAATAGCAACGTTAGCGCCAGTTTCAAGTAAATTTGACAAAAAATTCTATTTTTATATTTTTTAAAATTTGACAAAAAATACATAGTCACTGCAGAAATAGTAGGAATTTGATGATATGATTGAGGTTTAATCAATAGAAACAAAATCGATGAAGAATCTTTTAAAAAATTGTTTGATATGTGACTCACCGAAACCAAATAAAAGATTCTACTATATTCTCTAATTTTGTTGTTTGATTGATTTGACAATCTATATAAGCTCATTTTATATACAAATTCCCCTATATTTTGTATGTATCAACCAAAAACATTCATTGAAAAATCCCGTATAGATAAACAACAGACCACCAATTCAATTTGAAAACCAGCCACAAATTTTAAATAGCATAACCATAATATATGTCCTTATACTTGCATGATTTATAAAAACCAATGGTGTGTGTGTGTATGGGGAAATTTATCAATTATTTTTTCAAAAATAAAATTTTCAATTCATTATTTCAAAAGTGCGATGAGTTTAAAGTTCAAAAAAAAAAAAAAAAAACTGAACCCACAAATTATAAAATCTGAATTGACCTTTGAACCAAAGTGAAACATGAAGGAAAGTAGTTTTCCTAAGAATTAATTAGGGAAAATGACAATGTATAGGCACTCTTAAAATTATAGTCAAAAAATAAAGATTCTTGTATATAAATTTATTTTGTATGTCATATATAAAATTATATAAATTTTATGTACTTTTTATCTACCGAATATAAAAATTATCTGGCACGGGCTAAAATAATAAAAGCCCAATTAATTACATGATGAAATCCACTATACAATTATGAATCTTGAGCTGCTTAGAGTGGTTAAGCTCCTTCGTGAATTTTTCAATTTGGCTGGGCCATAGCCCATAGGTGAACCACAACATAGAAGATAGAATCAAATCAATCCTAGCTCGAATGTCACAACTCACAATAGAAAAATTAAGTAAAAATAGCACGACTAGCCAATTTTCGGACTAGTCGTTAAAAAATAACCAATATTTTTAAAGTCATTAAAAAATAGTCATTATTTTGCTGTAACACGAAAAATTCTAGTATAATATATTGGTGATTGGTGCACATGTGCAGGGGCAGACCCAAGTGGAGAGAAGTGGGTTCAACTGAACCCGTTTCGTTAGAAAATAATACTGTAGATATGTATAAATTATGGCTAAAGCAAGGTAAATTTTGTATAGAAATTATTTTTGAATATGCTTATACTGCTTATACCACTTATTAGTTATTGACTTCTCCGACTGACCAGCTTGCACAAAATCTTTGGTCCGCCACTGCACATGTGTATGAACTTTCACCGTATTATGCTAGAACTCCAACACGCGAAAAGTTCCAGTAGAGTATACTGGAGATTGGAGCACCGTGTTCCAATCTCCAGTATATTATGTTGCACCAATATATTATACCGGACTCCAGTATATTACTCTAGAGTATTTTCCAAATTTTGAACAGTATTTTCGTTAAAATTTATCTTTACATAAAAAGTGACAAAATTTAGATGACTTTTGAAACTGTAACTATTTTTGAATGACCACTTTTAAATCTGGCAATTTTTGAATTTCTTCTAAAAATTAACCCAAATAGCCGCCCACCCAATCGCTTAAATTGAAAATAGTCGGTGAAGGTATAAATAAATATAATTTAAGTATTATGTGTGTATAATTATAAATAAACTATGTAAATGGCTAGAAGATGCAAATATTGAATATGCCGACTATTTGTGTAAAGATTCCTCACACAACATTCAAATTGTACTTCGTAAAGCTGAATTGGTAGCTTTTGCATTTTGAGGAATGTAGCCATGCAACGAGCATCACTCTGAAAATTGACACCAAGGTTTCAAGAGTTTAGAGTCAGTAAATGTACAGTGGGTGCAAACAAAAAAGAAAATAGAACGAAAAAAAAAGAAAGAAACAGTGTGTGTCTCTCTATATAATATAGGTTATTTTATGACTTTGATCTGTGGATGATACACGGGATGCATCTGAATTGTTTCAGACTAAAATATTCAATTTTTCAGAAATATTTTTGATATTTTCAAATGTGACTAACTGGCAAATCAAATAATTGATAGCTAATATATTGTTTCCCAAGACAACATTTTGTGTATATAGATGCAAGTCTGCATCATGATAGCTAATATATTGTTTCTCAAGAACATTTTGGGTATTCATGCTTTGACACTGAACGCCCAAGCTGTGATAGAGTGTGTCATTTGACACTGAACAAAACAAAACTTGTACATAATATTTTCCCAAATAAACCATATATACTTATATTGTAGTCGGCCAACGTCACCCGAAAAATAATACAAAATAAATATCAATTCAAGGAAGGAAAATTTATTGTGATAAGGACCAAACTGATAGATATTAAAAGATAAAGGGGCAGTTAGTTCAAATAGAGAACTTATAAATTCAATTGAGTCTTTCAGCTTGTTCATTTAGATATTTGGAGACCTTATAAGGTAAAGCATTACTTTGTCAGTATAGTACATAACTATAGCAGATATGCTTGGGTCTGTTTGATTCATTTAACATGTGAAGTAGTTATCGTAATAAATGAATTTCTTGATGTTATTTCAAGGTTGCATCGTGACAGAAGAAAGGGAGTGAAGTGCGTCTCACTGATCTTTGTGAATCAAAGAATCAGGTTCTTTGATATGTCAACAAGACATAAACAGCTAGTAAAATTACGAAATGCAAAGAACACAACGATTTTACATAAAAAATTTCCTTGCTCGATAAGAACATGATCTACCTTGAAGGATTTACCTTTAAAACCTTACTAACTTGAAAGAGAAATTTTAGGTACAACTTAGAACCAAAGAGATTAAGAGCCCGTTTAGCCAAGCTGTCAAAAACTACTTATTTTGAAAAGTGATTTTATTCAAAATGCTTAATGAAAAAGTACTTTCACAAAATAAATAGTAGTTTGTATATGGTCGATTGGTTTGAGTAGTGCTTTTTGCAAATTCATTGTGTTTGGCCAATCTTTTATAAAGTACTTTTAAGTATCAAATTACGAAAAAGAACAAAAAATGTTCATTTGCGATTAGTATTATTTAGAAAAGAAAAATAAATTTAAACATTTTTTAGAAAAGAATTCCATTAAAATATAAAATATAAAATATAAAATAAAAATATATATTAAAAATTCTCATTAATATTATATAATTATTCCAAAACAATAATATTGAGTGTTTAGTATTACTTATTATTTATATGATAATTTAATATGTCAAAATACATCATTCAATATAAATTTAAAATCGACTCTTAGGAATAGGAGAAAGAGAATAAAAATATAATTAAAATAAAAAAGAGAATAAATGTATAGCAGAGATAAAATAAAAGGAAAATGAAAATGAAAAGAAAAATTAAATTAATGAGGGATAATTTGAAAAATATAATTTTACTGTAAGGTTATTTTTGTCTTGAATAAATTAACTTTATGCTTCTCCTTCTGCTTCTGCTTTTTTGAAGGAAACTATATGACGACCCGACCCGTTGTCACGAGAATTACCACCCCGTTACCCTTCATTATATGTTTCATGTTTCTATATCGGTGTTAGAGTCTATCGGGTGAGTTAAGAGTGATCTGGTTAAAAATGAGGCATATAACCTTTTGAGATGAAGCTTGTTTATGAAAAGTCAACCTGAAGTTGACAATGTGATTAGAGGGCTCGGAATCAAATTCTGATAATTTGGTTAGTTCCGGGAGGTGATTTGTGACTTAGGGGAGCGATCAAAATTTAATTTGGAGGTCCGGTGTAGAAATAGGCTTGAATTGGTTCAGGTTGAATTTTGGCGGAATCCGATCGATAGATGAGATTTTGATCCGGGAGTAGGAATGGAATTCCTATCGCTGCGGTAGCTTCGTTAGGTGACTTTGGATATGTCTACAAATTTTCAGGTCATTCGGACACTGTTTGGTCGGGTTTTTGATAGAATGTAAGTTTCGGAAGTTTGAGTTGAATCCTAGGCTTGAACCGACCTCAATTTAATGATTCGTGTGTTTAAGGGTGTATTTTTATGATTGGAACAAGTTCGTATGATGATTTAGAGTAGAATTGCATTTTTGGTTGAGGTCCCGGTGGCCTCGGATTATTTTCGGAAGGTGAAACAGATGATTTTGGAGTTTGCAGCAGGTCTGATATACCTGGCTGCTGCTATTTTCGCTCCTGCAGAAAAAAAGACGTGGAGGCGAATCCGCAGAAGCGGACTTTTGTGCAGAAGCGCTTGGAGGCTGGACGATGAAGTTTCGCAGAAGCGGAGCTCTTTCCGCTGAAGCGGCATCGCGGGTGCGGACCAAGGGCCGCAGAAGCGGAAGTGGACATTGGGCGATCTTCGCAGAAGCGAAGAGATAGTCGCTTAATCGGTCTCGCAGGTGCGAGACCTGGACCGCAGAAGCGAAAGGGACAGTTAAGTGGGCTTTCGTAGAAGTGACACAATAGTAACAGAAGCGGACTCGCTTATACGAGTTTATGACCGCAGAAGCGGAAAACGTGTCAGTGATAAAGGATCAGAAGGTTAACATTTCAGAAATGTTATATCACGCTAAGACATAAACTAAGAGGCGATTTGGGGCGATTTTAAGAGGAAATCGAAGGGATTCTTCAGGTAAACATTCATGGACCTAATTTGTGTTATTATCTTGCTAAATTATGGTGTTTATACCTGAAATTGAAAGAATTAGGAGTGTATTAATGGAGGTTTTTGCTCTAAGCCTGAGTTATTGAAAATCATCGATTTGAATGGGCAAACGGAGTCCGATTCTGATAAACTTTATATGCATGGACTCGTGTTGAGATAAGAAATCCGAAAATATAACTTTTGTAATTTTTTGAGAAGCGTACCAAAAGTCAGGTTTTGGGAACTTGGTGGTTTTGGTGTAATTCGAGTTGTTTCGATTGGGTAATGTCCCTTTGGCCTATTTTGATGTATTTCTATTGATTTTGATCAAATTCTACACATGTGGAGGCCGATTCTCGTGGCAAGGGCATTGCGAACTAGTCTTCGAGCTGAGTCGAGGTGAGTATAGGTGTGGGTGATGACCAGCGGGTTTGAAACCCCATTATATCACTTTGTGACGCTGTATTGAGGTGAGACACGTACTCTCCTATGAGTGCGGGGTCGAATGTGATTGGGGACTAGGGCTTAGTCCGACCTGTTGATACTATATTGTGTTGTTGGCTATTATTGAGCCGGTGAACCTCCTACTTGGATGATCGTGTATATCTTTGGGCTGTGAGCTAGTTATTGGGATCCCGCGAGGATCGATGCTATTGTTTCTATATTATTGATATGCTATTTTGATACCAGTCCTGAGTTATTACTGTCTAAATGATTTTCCAAACTCTGGAATTTCTGAAATACTGTTTTCAACTGAAAATAATTTGAAAAGAGTTTTCAACTACTATTTCTGAGCCTGTGAGGCTGCATTGCATTATAGTTGACTGGTAGTGGATCGGGCTGGGCGCCACAGGATATCATGATATTGTGCTTGGGTTGTAGGAGCCCCTCTGGAGTCTGAAACCCCACAGTGAGCACGGGTACCCAAATGGATCGGGCTACGCGTCGTAGCAGTCATATTCATGCATTGCATTGCATTTAACTGCACCTGATATGCTGTTCTGATATTGCTGGTTCAGATATTGTTCATGCTGATACTGATGTAGGGTATTATGTATAGCTTTACTTAGTGTTGTATTGGGATTTCTTACCTTCGCTGTCTTACCCCTGCTTATTACCACTGAGTCTGGAAGTACTCACTTTACTCCCTGCAGACTTTGGTACCGGATCTAGCTATTCGTGTGGCATAGCAGCTTAGACTTGTTCATTTGGAGACTCGAGGTAGATTTGTTGCCGTCCGCAGACCTTGAAGTCCCCTTCTATTTTTCCTATTTTACTATTTCATTTTGTTCAATACAATAGTTTTTCTTTCAGACCCTGTTTGTAATAAATTCTAGAGGCTCGTGATTTGTGACTCCTGTTTCGTTTGGAGGTTGTACTAGTTTGGGATGTCTAATCTCGGCGTTTGGATTTTTATTTATTATCATTCTCTTAATGTTTATGCTTAAAGGGGTTAAATGTGAGCTGATAGCTCCGTGTTTCTGTTGATTGGTCGGGCTGGCCTAGCAGTGTGCTGGGCGCCATCACGATTGGGTTTGGGGTCGTGACAAGTTGGTATTAGAGCCTAGGTTACTAGGCCTCATGAGTCTTGAGCCAGTTAGTAGAGTCTTGTGGATCGGTACGGGGACACCTGTACTTATCCTCGAGGGGCTGCAAAACTTTAGGAAACACTTCACATTTCTTGAACTCTGTCGTGCGACTTTGTTGTTCCGAGAATTGAACTTCTATATTCTATTCTCTCGCAGAGACTAGTCCCTAGCCTTCTGCTGCTGTGGTACTGGGACATGTTTGTCACACCTCCTTTTTACCGCACCGCGGGAGCGCGAGGGAGTTTTTCCAATTAAAGGACAATCGAAACGGGATCGATTTATTTAATTCAGAGTCGCCACTTGGGAAAATAATTGTGTCCCAAGTCACCGGTTTAATCCCGGACCGAGGAAATTTATGACTCTGTAATATAGTCTGCGTACCAGAAATCCGGATAAGGAATTCTGTTAACCCGGGAGAAGGTGTTAGGCATTCCCGAGTTCCGTGGTTCTAGCACGGTCGCTCAACTGTACTTTTGCTTTTATCTGATTTCTTTATATATTTGAACTACGTATTTTTAATGCTTCGCTTTTATTTTTTAGAAGAATTGCGACATCACGAAAACACATTTCGAGCCGCACCGCAACCAGTACGCCTGCGACTTTAGTGTATTTCAGTTCCGCGAGAGTAAGATTTGGGTCACATAAATACGCACCCGCATTTAAGAAGGTAATTTACTTGTAAATCGCACCTAAAGAGTCTATCGTTTTTATTAACTTCGGGAAAGGACCGTGAAATTCACTAGACGGTCCCTCCAAGTCTAAGTCTTTTATGACGACTAATTTGAGGGCCCCGCAATTGTGTATTTGCGTTTGGCGAGGCTCGTCTCATTATTATTAAGGCCAATCCTAAGATGAACTATATTCTCTACTTGTTTTGTCTCTAATAACAAAGAAAAATGTTAATTGTTTATCATTACCTACTAGTTTTATATTTTTTGGGCCACAAACTTATAAGAGTCTAGGATTTAGTTCATATCGGGCTTTGACTACTGCCCGTGGTCCCATTTAGATTTAATTGAAGCACAAACTTGACCATTTGTGTAAATATTAGGCTTAATGGCCCAGGACAGTTTACTATAGGTATTATGTAACTAGGCTCATATACTTGCTGCATTTGGGCCATTCAATAGAGCCTTGACTCAAAATTAACCGATAGAAGACAATTTCCTTTTTACTTCACTCTTAAATTACTTAAATTTAAATTTGTATTCAAATTAGTTAAGCTAATTAGTTACCAGAAAATTTGTTTTATTTAAGAAAAGAATATTGAACATGCTTCAGATTTTAATTTAATCTAATTGATAATCAATTTTCGTGTAAATGACCTAGATCATAGTAGATATACACGAACTAAAGTGTACTGATAATCTAATAGTAACGAAGTGATATATCAATCGTCCAGATTCCCTTTTTAAACAAACTATTGATAAAACGGGATTTACATACTTATCTTTACAATTACCTACTTGAACATTGAACACGATACTATTAATTCATAACTTTCGATCAAGCTACCATCATTATGCCTCTATTTACTTTTACACTGACTGTTAGTTATTATGCACTCCTAACCTGAACAAATTAACACTACTAACATAACTTGAAATTTTTTTTTAACATGTATTTCACTGATTCATATACCCATTACGTAGTATGTTTCCAGTAGACCACTTCTACTGTGATAGATTATGGAAATATAAAGCTCACATAGTTACAATCCATACAGTCTATTACATGTTCAAGTTCTCCTTAATGAGTATACATGTATCTAACTAGATTTCGATATGGATTAGAATGACATGATAATCAATAAGCTAAGCTTTATTTCTTCAATTCACGTTTACAGCTTCAGGCAGTAGTGAAGTACCTGGAAATCAACAAAGTAAGAGAATGGAGATCAGCTAAATCGATGAAGCGAAGTAACAGCAGGTCAACAGCAACAAGTACCACAACAACAACCAACCAGTAAAACACTCAACAACAGTCAGCAGTAGTCCAAGACTCAGCCAGCACAACAACAGCCCAAACAGACCCAAAGTAGTAATCTAAAACATAATACTCAACAAATACGCCACAGTCAACTTCAGCAAACCAGTGGCCAAGGACTTCAACCAAACAGTGACAAACAACTTTAGCCAAACAGAACAAACGACCCCCAGAATCTATGTAAAGAAATCTCTGTGAACTTAAAACCAGTCCAATGAAACAGTGATCAAGGGTCCAATGGCAAACCAAGAAGAATCCAGACTCCCACTGTCTAATTTCTAAGGTTTCTGTATATGCGAATGGCTATCTGTTTTTCAGTTATCTCCAAAAATCCAATCCTAAGCCTCTATGTATCTCCCTGTTTTTCTAGGTATCAATGTCTATCCCCAATGTTCTCCAGATCTCCCCCTCTAGGTCTTTTGTGTATCTCTATTTATAACACAAAAATAACACCTAGGAACACCCAGATTATGCAGAACAGCCTCTTGCCCATCATCCTTCTGTCCAACCCACTAAACCATGTCTAAGTATGGGGTTTTCATAATTAAAAATTGGCAAGTGCAGGGCACTGGTGGGCTGCTCTGCTGTGACAATAGATTCCACTGATTAGCCCCATGTGCAGGACACTAAATACTCTAAATGTTAAACCCTGATTTCCTAGTTAGCTAATTTGAATCATAATTTCGGTTTTAGATCAATCAAACAGCCCTATTCAATCCAAGGGTGCTAATTACTGTATGGTATTTCAAATAACTCAACCTATGTAATTAGACGACGACATCTAATCAACTACAACACATAACAATGATAACAGATTAGTTGGCTAAACAATGATTCTGAAAATCTCGGCAAATGCGGGACATATGCGAAGTTAACTATTCGACGACGCTAATCGACGCGAGTTCGTATCCTATAACTAACATATTCAAATAAGCAATACAGAAAAGCAATTGACCAAACAAAGAGGTCTTGGAGAAGAAAGAAAACGGAATAGAGACGACCAAAGAAAATTGAGAAGAATTCAATCAATCTAAGACTAAACAAATACAAAACGAATTGAATTAAACAGAAAGAAGAACATTACCTCAAAAAGAAATCGAAATCAAATAGACCCGGTTCCGAAGGCTTCGAGCTTTTCACCTTTTGAAGTAAACGGACTTTAATTGAAGTGTTTTTCAAATGAAAAACACTCCAATTAAAGTCTATTGACTCCAATTACTTTAAAATCGAACAAAATCCCTAATTTTAGAATTCTAGGGTTCTTGGGGCTCGGATTTGGGGTTTGGGTAGTTCGGGCTTGATTCGAACCAAATCAATGCCATTTCGGTCATAAGAGGGACAGTGGGAAGGTTGTGTGTGAGTTTGGGAGTAAAAGGAATAATTTTGGTTTGAACCAGAATCTTTGGATGAATATTCGAGCAGATATGGAATGATTCGAAACAAATGGTTAGTAGATTTGGATTGGGGGTATTGAGGCGATTGTATGGTGTAAAGTTGTAGGTCATTGGACGATCGCCGCCGGCGGAGGCGATTTCCGGCCGGCGGTTCGTGGTGGTGTGAGGCGGGTTCGTTTGCTCTCTAAGGAGACGCGAAAATTGGATGGGCATTTAGGGTTTGGGGGGGCTTTGGGTAATTAAAACTAATGTTTTAATCCTGGCCGTTGGATGATGAGAATCCAACGGCCAGGATCAACAGAATGGGGGCAATTAAACGCGATCCGTCCGATCAATGCTGATCGACGGCTTGGATCTTTTTTATTAAAAACTGAAACGACGTCGTTTGGATACCTTTGGAGACGGCCTGAGCCGGATTTGGCTTGGGCCTGGGTCGTTCAGCCCTGTTTGGTTGGCCTCAAATGGCCCAAATCCGATTTTTGCTTCAATTTCTTTCTATTTTGCTTCTTTTCTTTTGCTTTTCTTAAAATAAAACTAAAATTCTAAAATTCTAAATGAACTTATGGAACTAAATTAACTTATAAAAGTACTAGTTAACTTCTAATAATAATTATCACTAACAATAAAATAAAATTGCCCAATTTGGACATTAAATGAAAAATGCGCAAATACATATTTTTTGTGATTTTTCTATTTTTGTAAAAATAAAATTGATTACTTTAATGGATCTTAAATGCGAATGTGACATATTTTTTGTACTTTTCATTAATTAAACAAGTGAACACGGACACAAAAAAAAAATGTAACCTATTTGGTATATGTATTTTGATTGTTAACTTAAACAAACCAGACACGTACACACAAACGCAAATAGGAGAACAATAACATATAATCCACAAAAATCACGCACAACACCAATACTATTTTATTTTGAAATTTTGGGAGTAATTCTCACGCAGGGCAAAAATCACGTGCTCACAGCTGCCTCTCTTTGCGCGGAAACATGAAGAGTTTTCGTGCAAAGATAGTGAGCAAACACGAGCGATTTTTTGCCCGTTCGAGCTCTCCGTGTGAAGCATTCCTTGGAAAAGTTTGACCGAACCTTGCTTCAAAAGGTCTCCTACATATCCCTGGCTAAAAGGGAATCAGGTCAATGTAGTTCGGGAAGTTTTGGCAGCTGGGACTACCATGACTGTTGTGATCTTGCTGTTACTGCTGTTACTGCTGTTGCCAATGTTTAACTGATCCCCTTATTACACCGTGCTAAGCAAAAATAAGAATCTAGGCTAAGTTACAGTACTACAAGTTCTTATCTATCTTTTTAACTTGATCCTGTCATGCTCCTTGCCATCCTGTCTGACTTGGTGTTCCTTCTGATGCTTCTTCTCTTCTGCCAATTGTTATTTCGGCCTATCTTGATTGCCGAACTCCGATCATTGGTTCCTTCTTTATGATCTTCGAGCTATTCTCCTTTGCAATCTGAATCTATCTTTTCTGATCCTTGTTGCCTCCCTCTGCTTACGAACTTGGATTCATGCCGGAGATTTCTGTTACTGACCTCAATTACAACTTCAAAACTAAATCGCCACTCCATTCTCCAGGCGGGCTCCCTAGCTTCAACTACTACTTCAAAATAAAATCGCCACTCCATTCTCCAGGCGGGCTCCCTGACTTCAACTACGACTTTTAAAATAAATCGCCACTCCATTCTCCAGGCGGGCTCCCTGACTTCAACTACTACTTCCAAATAAAATCGCCACTCCGTTCTCCAGGCGGGCTCCCCGACTTCAACTATTACTTCAAAATAAAATCGCCACTCCGTTCTCCGGGCGGGCTCCCTGACTTCGACTACTGCTTCAAAATAAAATCGCCACTCCGTTCTCCGGGCGGGCTCCCGACTTCAACTACTGCTTGAAAATAAAATCGCCACTCCGTTCTCCCGGCGGGCTCCCTGACTTCGACTACTACTTCCAAAATAAAATCGCCACTCCGTTCTCCGGGCGGGCTCCCTGACTTCGACTACTACTTCAAAATAAAATCGCCACTCCGTTCTCCAGGCGGGCTCCCTGACTTCGACTATAACTTCAAAATTAAATCGCCACTCCGTTCTCCAGGCGGGCTCCCTGACTTCAACTACTACTTCAAAATAAAATCGCCACTCCGTTCTCCGGGCGGGCTCCCGACTTCGACTACTACTTCAAACTAAAATCGCCACTCCGTTCTCCAGGCGGGCTCCCTGACTTCAACTAGTACTTCAAAATAAAATCGCCACTCCGTTCTCCGGGCGGGCTCCCTGACTTCGACTATTACTTCAAAATAAAATCGCCACTCCGTTCTCCGGGCGGGCTCCCTGACTTCGACTACTGCTTCGAAATAAAATCGCCACTCCGTTCTCCGGGCGGGCTCCCTGACTTCGACTATTACTTCAAAATAAAATCGCCACTCCGTTCTCCGGGCGGGCTCCCCCTGACTTCGACTACTGCTTCAAAATAAAATCGCCACTCCGTTCTCCGGGCGGGCTCCCGACTTCAACTATTGCTTCGAAAATAAAATCGCCACTCCGTTCTCCCGGCGGGCTCCCTGACTTCAACTATTACTTCGAAAATAAAATCGCCACTCCGTTCTCCGGGCGGGCTCCCTGACTTCGACTACTGCTTCAAAATAAAATCGCCACTCCATTCTCCGGGCGGGCTCCCTGACTTCGACTACTACTTCAAACTAAAATCGCCACTCCCATTCTCCGGGCGGGCTCCCTGACTTCAACTACTGCTTGAAAATAAAATCGCCACTCCATTCTCCAGGGCGGGCTCCCTGACTTCAACTACTACTCGCTGATTTCATCCTATCTTGATTACCTTCGCTTTGCCTTTTGTACCATTTCCTTCTTCTGCATTGCCTCTCGGGCCACGTTCTCCTTCCGAATTATCCTGTCTTGGAATTGCCTTCCCACAGGTCGTATTACTTTTTCTTACGGCTGCTGGGGATATCTTTGGGCTGTTTACTCACCTGCTGGGGATGATGCTTGCTGAGGAAGTATTCTTTGTTTCCTTCGCCCCTCGCTCTCTTCCTTCTTCCCGTACCTCATACGGGACTCGCGCTTTTGCTTCGTCGAGCAAATTATGGGATGTAATGCTGTGGGGGAATCTCGAAGCTATTGTTTCATTTTTCCGACAACTGCTGGGGATGATACCGGGCTCGAAGATCACCCCTCGTGTTGTCTGGCCTCTCTCCACACTATTCTGCTCGGAGCTGGTATTTCCCGAAGTCTTGTGTTGCTTTCTACCCTTATCCATTGGGTCTTTGCTTTCAAGAAAATTTTCGCAACGGGAGAAAATTTTCTGTCCCAGTTTGATAAACTTCTGGATGGTATGCTTTTCCGCCAACGAACCCTCTTTTCCTGCTTTTAAATCAAAGAAAAATTGTTAGTTTCAAAACGCGGTGAGTGGTCGTGCCACTCTTGTTGGGGCCATTTTCTTTTCTCTTTCAGCTGCTTGGCCTCTCCCGAACTTTGAGGATGGCGTTGACGCTTGCTGGGGACGATGCTCTTTCCACGAACGGTTTCTCATCTTTCCATCTCATTCCAATCTTTGGTTTGATTCGACTCTTTTAGCCGGTGATCTGTTGCGTGAAATCATCTTTCGGACGTGCCACATGTGTCCATCATACTCCGTAATTCTTGCGAACCTTCCGATCAACCTGTCGTTCCAATCTTACTATCGGAACGACTTCTGCCTTGTTGCCCCGTTCCACGCCTATTCGTTTTCATTATACTGCTTCGGGAGACTTGGTAGTAAGCTTTGAGAAATCAATTTTCGAAAAGTGAAAGAAAAGAAAAGAACGCTGACCGCAAATGACTAAAGAAAAGGAAAACTTTTCTGAACTCAAAAATAGGAAAACTTATCTGAATGCGTGACTGATCCAATGGTTATGCCGCGCCTTTGAGATTAAACTACCCAGTCTATTCCCGTCAATCACTTTCTGATGCCGCGTTCTGCTATGGGTAAACGGATGTCCAAACCTTGTCTCATGCAGGCATCTTGTAACCATCTTGCCTTGTCACCTCATAGTGCCCTTCAAAGGGTTTTCACTAATGAAGTTCTCTCATTTCTCTCGATCTCCCGTCGCCTTAGGGTGCCCGTAAAGGTTTTCACCGTAAGACTCTCTCATTTTATTTCTCTCAGCTTTCTTCGCCTTAAGGTGCCCGCGAGGGTTTTCACCGTTAAGACTCTCTAATTTTATTTCTCTTAGCTTTCTTTCCAGGCTGGGGAGTCACCCACGAGATTCCCTCTAAAGCATTATCCCTTTTCGGCTTGTGCGTCCTGGATTCAATCGAGGGTCGGAGTGTCACTTTTGGCTTTCATTCGCACGACTTGGCATTTCTCAAATACTGATCGAGAGGTCTTTTTGGTTCTTAATGTGGTTTATGCGCGTGAGGCTAAAGACAAGGGGTTCAACCTCAACAGTTAGCTCATTACAACTTTCGGAATCCGCACTATCTTTCAAACGAAACAATGACTTCTGCCCCAGTTTTGTTGCTTGGGGGATCTTTGATTTTTATTTTTATTATGACCAAGCCGTGTGGCGCCTACGTATCCTTCTTGAGGAATCGGGTCGAACGTAGTTCACTTTTCTTGTGTTTTTTCTTTGTTTCTTTTTCTATTTTGTTACACATTTTCCTTGATGATTCCGAAAGAGGGTATATGAAAGAATAATTAAGGCTCAAAGGGGAAAACAAAGGTTAAAGTGTTTGGGTAGTAGAAAAATTGCCTCTGTCATTTCATTCTCCGAAAAATGCCAAATACACACAAACGAAACCAAACGTCGACAAATGCATTAAAGAATTACACATAATATCTCTTGACTGCATCAGAATTGATAGCCATATCGGTGCATCTTCCCTCAACATCAGTCAGACATAGAGCGCCGTTGGATAATACTCTAGTCACCACAAATGGTCCCTGCCAATTTGGAGCGAACTTGCCTTTCGCTTCGGCCTGATGTGGTAGAACTCTCCTCGGCACATGCTGTCCCACTTCAAATTTTCTGGGACGTACCTTCTTGTTATATGCTCTCGCCATTCTCTTTTGATACAATTGGCCGTGACATACCGCTGTCAACCTCTTTTCATCGATCAAGCTCAATTGCTCTAATCGGGTTTTGACCCACTCGTCGTCGTCAATCTCGGCTTCGGCGACAATTCGGAGGGATGGGATTTCAACTTTTGTTGGTATTACTGCTTCAGTCCCGTACACCAACAAGTAAGGAGTTGCACCTACCGAAGTCCGGACGGTAGTGCGATAACCTAACAGCGCGAACGGTAACTTTTCGTGCCATTGCCTACACCCTTCTACCATCTTCCTTAATATCTTCTTTATATTCTTGTTTGCCGCCTCAACCGCACCATTCGCTTTGGGATGATATGGTGTGGAATTTTGGTGTGTAATTTTGAACTGTTGACATACCTCTTTCATCAATCCGCTGTTAAGATTGGCACCGTTATCTGTGATGATTATCTTTGGAATTCCAAACCTGCAGATGATGTGGGAATGTACGAAGTCTACCACCGCCTTCTTGGTCACTGATTTGAAGGTTTTGGCCTCCACCCACTTGGTAAAATAATCGATCGTTACCAGAATGAACCTATGACCATTGGAAGCCGCAGGTTCTATAGGTCCGATAACATCCATACCCCATGCGACAAACGGCCATGGTGCTGACATTGTATGCAATTCAGTTGGTGGAGAATGAATCAAGTCTCCGTGTATCTGACACTGATGGCATCTTCGCACGAAACTTATACAATCACGCTCCATCGTGAGCCAGTAATATCCTGCTCGGAGAATCTTCTTTGCCAATACGTATCCGCTCATGTGTGGTCCACAAACTCCCGAGTGTATATCTGTCATCACTGTTGTGGCTTGACTTGCATCTATACATCTCGACAATCCCAAATCTGGGGTTCTTTTGTACAGCACCCCTCCACTAAGGAAAAATCCGTTCGCCAACCGCCGAATAGCTCGCTTTTGATCTCCAGTTGCTTGCTCTGGGTATACTCCTAACCTGGATATGTAACGGATCGACACGAACCTTGTCCGGGTGATGTAGCATCGACGCTAACGTAGCCAACGCGTCGGCAACCTCATTATGCATCCTTGGGATGTGCCTGAATTCTACCGATCGAAAGTGTTTGGTCAAATCATGCAAACACTGACGATATGGGATAAGCTTTAAATCTCTGGTTTCCCATTCTCCCTGAATCTGATGTACCAGAAGGTCCGGGTCCCCCAAGACCAAGACGTCCTGTACATCCATGTCCACCGCTAATCGCAACCCCAAGATACATGCCTCGTACTCAGCCATGTTATTGGTACAGTGAAAACGCAGTTGAGCCGTAACAGGATAATGATGTCCTGTTTCAGATATGAGTACAGCCCCTACTCCGACTCCTTTTGCGTTCGCCGCTCCGTCGAAGAAGAGCTTCCATCCTGGATCCTTGGTTAGTTCTAACCCCTCAATTTGCAATACTTCTTCGTCTGGAAAATACGTCCTCAAAGGTTCGTATTCGTCGTCAACAGGATTTTCAGCTAAGTGATCGGCCAATGCTTGTGCTTTCATAGCCGTCCTTGTCACGTATATGATGTCGAACTCTGTAAGTAATATTTGCCACTTTGCCAACCTCCCTGTAGGCATAGGTTTCTGGAAAATATACTTCAACGGATCCAGACGCGAAATGAGGTAAGTGGTGTAAGAAGACAAATAATGTTTCAACTTTTGGGCTACCCAAGTCAAAGCGCAACATGTCTTTTCTAAATGAGTGTACTTGACTTCGTGGATTGTGAATTTCTTACTGAGGTAGTAAATGGCCCGTTCCTTCCTGCCAGTAAGATCATGCTGCCCCAGTACGCAGCCGAACGAATTCTCCAAAACTGTCAGATAAAGAATCAGGGGTCTGCCCGGTTCAGGCGGAACTAGTACGGGTGGATTTGACAAATACCCTTTGATCCGGTCAAACGCTTCCTGACATTCTGTCGTCCATTCTATCGCCGCGTCTTTCTTCAACAGACGGAATATGGGTTCGCAGGTTGCTGTAAGCTGAGCAATAAACCTACTGATGTAATTTAGCCTTCCCAACAGACTCATTACCTCTGTTTTATTTCTTGGCGGGGGTAACTCCTGGATGGACTTGATTTTGGATGGGTCCAACTTGATGCCCCGTCGGCTGACGATGAATCCTAGCAACTTTCCTGATGGAACTCCGAATGCGCATTTGGCCGGATTGAGCTTGATATCATATCTTCGAAGTCTTTGAAAGAACTTCCTGAGGTCGGCAACGTGGTCTTCTCGACGTCTAGATTTTATGATCACATCATCCACGTACACTTCAATTTCCTTGTGTATCATGTCATGGAATACCGTAGTCATCGCCCTCGTGTATGTTGCCCCTGCATTCTTCAAACCAAACGGCATCACCCAGAAACAATAAGTCCCCCACGGTGTGATAAAAGCCGTCTTTTCTGCATCTTCTTCATCCATCAGGATCTGATGATATCCCGCATAACAGTCCACAAAAGATCCGATTTCACGTCCGGCGCAATTATCAATTATGATATGGATATTGGGAAGTGGGAAATTATCCTTAGGACTCGCCTTGTTGAGATTGCGGTAGTCCACGCATACTCTGATTTTTCCGTCTTTCTTTGGCATCGGTACTACGTTAGCCAACCATTTAGGGTATCGAGTGACACGAATGACTTTCGCCTGCAACTGCTTGATTACTTCCTCTTTGATCTTTACACTCATCTCCGTCTTGAATTTCCGCAGTTTCTGCTTGACGGGGGGGTATGCCGGATCAGTGGGTAATTTATGAACCACTAGATCAGTGCTGAGTCCCGGCATGTCATCGTACGACCATGCGAAAATGTCTTTAAACTCCATGAGTGTTTTGATCAACTCTTCTCTCAGGTTTGGTTCAATATGGACACTTATCCTGGTTTCTTTGACGTCATATGTGTTCCCCAGATTAACGGCCTCAGTATCATTTAAATTTGGTTTGGGTTTTCCCTTGAAGTGACTTAATTCTTCACGATTTCTTCTACGGCTTCATCATCGCCGTATTCCTGACTCACTCTCGTCACTTCTTATTTCATGCGTTATTATTTCCAAACCCGATTGACTTTCTAGACTGGGTTGATTAATCTTTAAGCACGCCATATCATTAAGATCAGTTGAAAGAAGGCTGTTCAGAAAAGTAAAAAGAAGGAAAAATAAACAAAATTAGACACGAAGGGAACCAAATTTTCATTAATGAGAATAGTACAAGGAAAAACAAACTTGCAAACTTAAATCAAAATGAACTAAAACAACTGGATTTTACTCCGGGGACAACCCCCAACACAGAATTTCGAAAGAAAACAATCCAAAACAAACTACCAAGACTCCTTCCGGACAGGGAGAGGAGTAGCCTTCCAATTATTCAGTTTTGCCTTTGGTCCCACAAACTGTATCTCGGCATGGCTGGATCCTTCACCATCCTCGAGCATGCATACATCCGCAAATAGATCCTCGAACTTTCTTAAGAACTCTTCGTCTGGCCTAACCATAGGACTGGGGACCTTTGTCGTCGGATATCCTCTTACTCCGGACCTGACAAAAGATTGGGAAAGGCGTGGGACCGGCTTCGGGAGCACCCATGTCTTCTGCTTATTCCTCTTGGCTCGCTGGATGTCCTCTGATGTTGGCTTGAATCCCAAATCGAAGGTTCCCATGTTTTCGACCACAGATACCGGTTGTATGATTCCTTGCAGAGATGCACCTAGACCTTTGCCGGGTATGAAACCGTGTCTCGACATTTCATGAGCCACCATGACGTCTGCAGTAATTATTCTGTCATTGGGAATGCACTCCCCTTCTGGAACTCGGTTGGCGGATACCACATCGCAGATCTGGTACACCCACGGCCCAACATCTTCTTCTGTCTCAACGAAGGGGACGATGGTGCCCGGTTGTAGATCATTCTCTCCATGGACGACGATCTCCTATTGGTCCCACTCAAACTTGATGGAACTGCTCTTGCGGCATGGATCCACGGTCGCCCTATCAGAAGGTTATATGAGACGACCATGTCCAGCACCTGGAATTCCATGGTGAACTCCACTGGTCCGATTGTCAAGATTAACACTATGTCCCCGACCGATGCATTGCCTCCTCCATCAAACCCTCGGACACATATGCTGTTCTTGCGTATCCTGCCGATATCCACTTTCAACTTGTTCAGTGTAGAGAGAGGACAGATGTTAGCACTGGACCCATTATCGACAAGGACTTTGGTAACCACCGCCTCCTCACATTTTACCGTAAGATATAAAGCCTTGTTGTGCTCGGTGCCTTCCTCAGGCAACTCATCGTCGGTGAAGGTGATCCGATTCGCTTCGAAGATCCTATTGGTGATCTTCTCCAAATGACTCACTGAGATTTTATCCGGTACATGTGCCTCATTCAGGACTTTCATCAAAGCTTGCCGATGTTCTTCAGAATGTATCAGCAAGGATAGCAATGATATTTGCGCAGGAGTCTTCTTCAACTGCTCTAAGACAGAGTAGTCATGCAACTTCATCTTTTTGAGGAATTCTTCTGCCTCTTCATCAGTTACCGGCTTTTTCAGTGTTGCCGGAGTGATCTTCCTCAATTCTGCAGGGGCAAAACATCTCCCCGAGCGGGTCAAACCTTGCGCTTCGCAAACTTCCTCTTTCACTTCCTTTCCTTTGTAGGTTGTTGTAATCCGAGCATAATTCCATGGAATAGCCCGGCTATCAGTTATTGGCAATTGTATTGCTGGCTTGATGATGAAAGGATCCATTCGAACGCCTGCTACCGTCAAGACGGGCTTGGTTGCTGCCCCTGGTACAACTATTTTTGCTTCCCCCGGCCTCACCGGTACTTCGTTCACACTTCCTTTTTCCGCTTCTGACCCTCCTAGTACGTCCTTCTTACAAATGGATGGCTCATCAAAGCTCGGCCCCTTTCTCATTCCTACCCCGCCAGATTTGATCATCATTACCATCTGAGAGGCTTTCTCCTTTCCTTCTTCCACCCATACCAACTCGATCATGTTGGTCTCATGATGAGTTGGAAGTGGGTTCTGGTTGATGTTGGGCTCTGTTGGAGTCTGGACCTCAATCCTGCGAGTGTCGATGAGCTCCTGGATGGCCGTTTTCAACCTCCAACATTTTTCCGTGTCGTGTCCTGGGCATCCTGAGCAGTATGCACAATTTACTGAATGGTCCAGGTTCTTTGGAAGAGGGTTTGGTAGCTTAGCTTCAACCGGATTTAGCAACCCTACTTGCTTTAACCGGTGGAACAGACTGGTGTAAGACTCTCCCAAGGGAGTGAAAGTCTTTGGCCTCGGCGCCCTGTCGCCCCTGAATGCCTGGTTCGGACGAAAACTTGCGCCCGAGGGGTTCCTGTAAGCTCTTGGGGGTGGATAATTGTTCTGCGGGTTTGGTGCACGCCACGGTGCATGGACGGGAGGTGCAGGATAGGACTGTGCGTGGTGGACAGTAAAATGGGGATCGGGTGCGGGATAGTAATGTTGCGGGTGGTTGTATGGATTGTGGGAGTAATTTTGGTGGTGAGGCTGGGGCGGGCTATATTGGGGTGCGGGGCCTCTATTTATGAACCATGCCCCGGACTCGACTACCGCGACTTCCTCTTTCCTCTTTTTCCCCAATACTCCTCCAGTACCACTTTGGATAGCCTGAGTGGTGGCCTTCAATGCTGAATAGCTCATGATCTTGTTGGCTTTCAAGCCTTCCTCGATCATAGCCCCCATTTTTATCACCTCAGTGAATGACTTGCCCACGGACGTCACCAGATGTCCGAAATAGGTTGGTTCTAGTGTTTGCAAGAAGTAATCCACCATCTCGCTCTCTCTCGTGGGCGGATCTACCCTTGCTGCCTGTTCCCTCCAGCGGAAACCAAATTCTCTGAAACTCTCTGCGGGTTTCTTCTCTAATTTTAGCAATGACAAGCGGTCGGGGATTATTTCAAGATTTTATTGGAACTGGCTGATAAAAGCTTGAGCCAAATCATCCCACGTAAACCATCTGCTGGGGTCCTGTCTAGTGTACCACTCCAGCGAAGATCCTCCCAGACTCTGACCGAAGTAAGCTATCAGAATCTCGTCCCGCCCTCCGGCTCCTCGCATTTTACTACAAAACCCTCGGAGGTGGGCTACAGGATCAGCGTGCCCCTCGTATAGGTCAAACTTGGGCATTTTGAACCCGGCCGGCAACTGGACATCTGGGAATGGACACAGATCCTTGTAAGCGACACTGACCTGGTTGCCCAAACCGTGCATGTTCCTGAAGGACTGCTCCAGGCTTTTAACTTTTCTAATAACTTCCTCATGTTCCGAACTTTGGAAGTGCTTTTCCGGTTCTGCCGGATTATCCCAGTGAGGGGTGTGTGATTGCGGTTCAGGAGCCCTAAAGGTAGGCTCGGGAGGATAGTAAGAACTGTCATGGATTTGAACATGTGGCTCACCGGACGGCTTTTGTAGAGTAGCAGGTGGGGGTGCCACAAAAACAGGGATGACCGGAGGAGGATTTGGTTTGGCTGGTGGAGTGTGGGTGGCATAAGGGTTTTCCCCCTGAAAGTACGGATAGATCGGGGCGCTTGTCGAAGGATCGATGGGCGGATGTTCCGGAGCTGAGGCGAGAGTAGGGCGGTTTGGTGAAGACTGTTCCCTGGCCCAGGCCAGGTGCATCTCTATTATCTGTTGTTTTAACCGGTCTACCTCTTCTTTCATGATTTGTAGCTCTGATTTTTCTTCCTCGAGACTCTTGCCAGAACTAGACATGCTTATTGTAATCGGTCCTTTGGATCTAGTACGGTAATGATGGCTGGCCAGTATATTCTGTCAAACCAACTGCTAAACTTTTCTGGAAATGCAACAAACTTGTTAGTTTATCGAGTTTGACAAATATGTTATAGCACGTTGGATGCAATGCACCTAACCAAATAACCCTTTCTACATGTACTCTTAACATGCGTCATTCCAGCCCCTTTTCTTTCTTTTTTTTTTTCTTTTTTTTTTCTTTTTCTCTTTTTTCAATTATCCTTAAAAGCCTTATTGTTATATTAACCTTCGTATCCTTTTCTTTCTTTTTTAGTGGTGGTCGAATCTTATGTGGATTGCCTACGTATCACGTCCCCGCGTGAATCAGACCGAGCGTAGTTCTGGTAACAAGATTGTGGCAAAATTCAGTAACTTTTATATCAAATAAAACTGTGCAGTTACAAAACACGTCTTACAACAATCAGCCAAATAAAAGAAATGCTTGACTTGGGAAAGTGAAGATAAAAATGCCAACTAGCTTGACCCAACATTTCAAAAAATACATTTTCAATCAAAAATCTAATGATCTAAGATTCCTGGGGGCCCGCGAGGCATCATTCGGCCTTGCCGCGGGCCTTGGTGTGAGGTCCTTGTGTAGTCCCCTTAATTCTCTCATGATCTGATGCACATAGCCCATAATTGAAGCAAAAAGGTCGGTGCGGGGCATTTGTTCATAAGCTAGGCACTTCATGGTGACATAGTGCCCGATTTCTCCAATTCTGTCCTTGATCATGTCCCTTTCTCTGAGTAGCCGCTCTATCTGCTGGTTTTTCGCCCCCAATCTTTGAGCGTTGTTGGTGACTTGGTCTAGGAGCCTGTCTATTTGTTCTTGCAGTCAAGCCATCAAATTGTGACAACGGTCGAGGTCTGTTCTAGCCTTTCGGGCTTGCTTGAAAACCCGCTCCCTGAGGATAACATTTGCCTCCCTTAGACTAGTGATGGTCTCAGTGTAATCTTCTTCCACCCGTTGTAGGTGAAGTGCGCGTTGATGTGCCTCCTTTTTCCAGCTAGCACGGATCCTCGTTGTTTGGGCTTTTGACTCTTCCAATTCTCTTTGTACATCGGCAACTTGGCTTCTCAGACCCTTTATCAATTTTTCGTCCGCTCGACTCCTCAACTGTCTGTCAGCATCCCTTTTCATTTGCTGGATTTGAGCTCTCAGAAAGTCATTTTCTTGTGCCAACTTCTTTTTATCTCCTTCGTTGGCGGCGGCTTGCACATCCATTTCAAATTGGAGCTCTTGGGCCCGTTGCTCTATCCTGCTGATCTTTGTTCTATAAGCTTCTTCTCTGGCCAACCAGTCCCATTGTTCTTGTGACGCTCCGACAAACTCCCTGAGGTGAGGCCTTTTTGTGGGCCTTTGATGCTCCAGATCTCTACTATACCATGCAGGGTATTCCGACGATACTTCACCTCGGGCTCGATCTCGCACCCGAGTGCCTATCTTCAATGTTTGACATTCACTCCAAATCTTTCGGACCAACGCTTCAGGGAATTGTCCTCCCGGTCCAATTTCGACCACATGTGGGGTGAGGTCTTCTTCTTTTGGGATTATTTGGCATCGTCCCAACTGTCTCAATACTCAACCTGGTGCATAGGGCTGGATGCTGGTGAGGCCCATTAGCAATAAATATGATTCCGTGGCTGATGCGTATATGACTTCTTCCACGGGTAGCCAACCAAACGTCCATTCTATCCTGCTGGCTGTAATCAAACGCAAAAATCGTATCCATCCGCTAATCCCCTCTGGCAAATCATGTCCCTCGACCCTCGTAGGAAATTCTTCTATGCAGGTTTTCTTCGATGAACCATACCTCATAAGCTGCGGATGACGACATAAGTGATCGATCATCCACATTTGGAGCAATACATTGCAAGCTTCAAAGAAGGTCCCTCCAGCTTTGCAGATAGTGAGTGCACGAGAGATATCCGATATGATCATGGGAGCCAAAGTACTGTTGTTCTGTTTCATCAAAGTGCTGACGACCCCTGCGACTTGTATGTTGATATTCCCATCTTTTCTAGGAAATATCAATGAACCTAGGAAAGCTATCATGAAGGCGATGCGTCTATGCTCCTCCCATTTTAACTGGTTGTCTCCGCTGCAGATTTTGCTTTTGTGTTTGTTGAAGCCCCCATAATGACCATATTTGTCATATAGAAATGCTAGAGTGCAGAACCCTTCTGATAAGTCTGGGTTGTGTACAGTTCTGCGGATTTTCACAGTATCCAAAAACCTATGTACTGTCACTACCCTCGGTGCGATGAGATATTGTTCCCTCATAGGGACCTTTGGTCTTCCGATATACCCGGCCAATTCTTCTAATGTTGGCGTGAGTTCGAAGTCTGAAAAGTGGAACACATTGTGTGCTGGATCCCAGAACGAGATCAAGGCTCGTATGATGTCTCCTCTCGGGGAAATATTTAGTAGCCCCACTAGATCTCCCAGGTACAGCCTAACTGCGTCTTGTCCTTGCTCGCCCAAGTCGCTCCACCACCTATGCAAACTTAATGAGACCTTGTTTATGATAACTTCGGTTGTATTCTGACTCGTGCTCATTCTGCACATTTATTAAGGTAATTTTTTAGATGAAAGCGAAATCTTTATTTGCCCCAAAACTATCTTTTTCTAAAATCGAAACGGGCCACAGGCATTGACTGGTCAAAAAAGTGGTTGTTAAGGCAAAATTAAATATCTTGGCGTCCGTCATTAAGACTTATTTTGAAATATATGGGAGTTGGACCCGTTAAAGGTTGCCTACGTATCTCGCACTCGGTGAGAATCAAACTCGCGTAGTTCGGTCCGTCAAAACAACTATTTTTTTCTTTTATTGACTGTCAAAGAAAACACATTTTGTCAAGAAACCATTTTGTTGGCAAAGTCAACCTTCTGTCGTCTTTTATCGGCAAACTAAATTTATTGACTTGTTAGTAAAACACATTTTTGTATTTTATGAAAAAAAGTATTTACTTCCCCGTACTATTTCCTTTCGTGTTTTTTTTTCGTTTTTCTTTAATATTTAAAAGAACCCGGTCAGCATGCCAGTCTAAATAAATGCTCACAACAAATATGATATGGCAAGATGGTCTTTCATTTCGGGTTGCCTGTCCTAGACGGACCCAACCCCTGTGTTGAGTCCCCTAAGTCGGATATGATGCAAATAAACGTCCTAAATCTAGGCTCAATATCCTGATGCTTTTCAATGGTACTAGACCGTGTACCCGAGCAGACAACTCGGATTTGAGGAGGGAGCTACGTACGGGGACCCGCGGGATCGTCCGGCTTTGTAACTTATCCTGCCTCTTTTCTTATTTTGGTATTGACACTAACAGAAAGGGGAGTCTCAACCAGTAAGCACATCTCCGGGGGTAAGAAGAGACGGGTTTTCGGCACAGTTTTATATACAGGTTCACGCAATATAAAAGCGGTAAACATATAGCGGTTTGTATATACAGTGCAACTAATATCAAAGCGGTAGACATGTAGCACATTAATCAAACATGTAATAAAATCAGATATAGACAAAACAACAATTTAAATGAGCTCGAATTCTTAGACCCTGAACCGAAGTTCAGAGGTTTATTTCCCCAGCAGAGTCGCCAGAGCTGTCACACCTCCTTTTTACGCACCCGCGGGAGCGCGAGGGAGTTTTTCCAATTAAAGGACAATCGAAACGGGATTTGTTTATTTAATTTAGAGTCGCCACTTGGAAAAATAATGGTGTCCCAAGTCACCGGTTTAATCCCGAACCGAGGAAATTTATGACTCTGTATTACAGTCTGTGTACCAGAAATCCTGGATAAGGAATTCTGTTAACCCGGGAGAAGGTGTTAGGCACTCCCGGATTCCGTGGTTTTAGCACGGTCGCTCAACCGCAATTTTTGTTTTTATCTGATTTCTTTATATATTTTAATTATGTGCTTTTACGTTTCGCTTTTCAATTTTAGAAGAATTGCGACATCACGAAAACACGTTTCGAGTCACACCGCAACCGGTACGCCTGTGACTTTAATGCATTTCAGTTTCGCCGAGAGTAAGATTTGGGTCACATAAATACGCACCCGCATTTAAGAAGGTAATTTACTTGTAAATCGCACCTAAAGAGTCTATCGTTTTTATTAACTTCGGGAAAGGACCGTGAAATTCACTAGACGGTCCCTCCAAGTCTAAGTCTTTTATGACGACTAATTTGAGGGCCCCGCAATTGTGTATTTGCGTTTGGCGAGGCTCGTCTCATTATTATTAAGGCCAATCCTAAGATGAACTATATTCTCTACTTGTTTTGTCTCTAATAACAAAGAAAAATGTTAATTGTTTATCATTACCTACTAGTTTTATATTTTTTGGGGCCACAAACTTATAAGAGTCTAGGATTTAGTTCATATCGGGCTTTGACTACTGCCCGTGGTCCCATTTAGATTTAATTGAAGCACAAACTTGACCATTTGTGTAAATATTAGGCTTAATGGCCCAGGACAGTTTACTATAGGTATTATGTAACTATGCTCATATACTTGCTGCATTTGGGCCATTCAATAGAGCCTTGACTCAAAATTAACCGATAGAAGACAATTTCCTTTTTACTTCACTCTTAAATTACTTAAATTTCAATTTGTATTCAAATTAGTTAAGCTAATTAGTTACCCAGAAAATTTGTTTTATTTAAGAAAAGAATATTGAACATGCTTCAGATTTTAATTTAATCTAATTGATAATCAGTTTTCGTGTAAATGACCTAGATCATAGTAGATATACACGAACTAAAGTGTACTGATAATCTAATAGTAACGAAGTGATATATCAATCGTCCAGATTCCCTTTTTAAACAAACTATTGATAAAACGGGATTTACATACTTATCTTTACAATTACCTACTTGAACATTGAACACGATACTACTAATTCATAACTTTCGATCAAGCTACCATCATTATGCCTCTATTTACTTTTACACTGACTGTTAGTTATTATGCACTCCTAACCTGAACAAATTAACACTACTAACATAACTTGAAATTTTTTTTTAACATGTATTTCACTGATTCATATACCCATTACGTAGTATGTTTCCAGTAGACCACTTCTACTGTGATAGATTATGGAAATATAAAGCTCACATAGTTACAATCCATACAGTCTATTACATGTTCAAGTTCTCCTTAATGAGTATACATGTATCTAACTAGATTTCGATATGGATTAGAATGACATGATAATCAATAAGCTAAGCTTTATTTCTTCAATTCACGTTTACAGCTTCAGGCAGTAGTGAAGTACCTGGAAATCAGCAAAGTAAGAGAATGGAGATCAGCTAAATCGATGAAGCGAAGTAACAGCAGGTCAACAACAACAAGTACCACAACAACAACCCAACCAGTAAAACACTCAACAACAGTCAGCAGTAGTCCAAGACTCAGCCAGCACAACAACAGCCCAAACAGACCCAAAGCAGTAATCTAAAACATAATACTCAACAAATACGCCACAGTCAACTTCAACAAATAAAACACAATCAACTTCAGCAAACCAGTGACAAACAACTTCAGCCAACAGAACAAACGACCCCAAAATCTATGTAAGAGATCTCTTTGAACTTAAAACACAGTCCAATGAAACAGTAACCAAAGATCCGATGGCAAACCAAGAAGAATCCAAACTCCCACTGTCTATTTTTCTAAAGTTTCTGTATGTGTGAATGTCTATCTGTTTTTCAGTTATCTCCAAAAATCCAGTCCTAAGCCTCTATGTATCTCCCTGTTTTTCTAGGTATCAATGCCTATCCCCAATGTTCTCCAGATCTCCCCCTCTAGGTCTTTTGTGTATCTCTATTTATAACCCAAAAATAACACCTAGGAACACCCAGATTATGCAGAACAGCCTCTTGCCCATCATCCTTCTGTCCAACCCACTAAACCATGTCTAAGTATGGGGTTTTCATAATTAAAAATTGGCAAGTGCAGGGCACTGGTGGGCTGCTCTGCTGTGACAATAGATTCCACTGATTAGCCCCATGTGCAGGACACTAAATACTCTAAATGTTAAACCCTGATTTCCTAGTTAGCTAATTTGAATCATAATTTCGGTTTTAGATCAATCAAACAGCCCTATTCAATCCAAGGGTGCTAATTACTGTATGGTATTTCAAATAACTCAACCTATGTAATTAGACGACGACATCTAATCAACTACAACACATAACAATGATAACAGATTAGTTGGCTAAACAATGATTCTGAAAATCTCGGCAAATGCCGGACATATGCGAAGTTAACTATTCGACGACGCTAATCGACGCGAGTTCGTATCCTATAACTAACATATTCAAATAAGCAATACAGAAAAGCAATTGACCAAACAAAGAGGTCTTGGAGAAGAAAGAAAACGGAATAGAGACGACCAAAGAAAATTGAGAAGAATTCAATCAATCTAAGACTAAACAAATACAAAACGAATTGAATTAAACAGAAAGAAGAACATTACCTCAAAAAGAAATCGAAATCAAATAGACCCCGTTCCGAAGGCTTCGAGCTTTTCACCTTTTGAAGTAAACGGACTTTAATTGAAGTGTTTTTCAAATGAAAAACACTCCAATTAAAGTCTATTGACTCCAATTACTTTAAAATCGAACAAAATCCCTAATTTTAGAATTATAGGGTTCTTGGGGCTCGGATTTGGGGTTTGGGTAGTTCGGGCTTGATTCGAACCAAATCAATGCCATTTGGGTCATAAGAGGGACAGTGGGAAGGTTGTGTGTGAGTTTGGGAGTAAAAGGAATAGTTTTGGTTTGAACCAGAATCTTTGGATGAATATTCGAGCAGATATGGAATGATTCGAAACAAATGGTTAGTAGATTTGGATTGGGGGTGTTGAGGCGATTGTATGGTGTAAAGTTGTAGGTCATTGGACGATCGCCGCCGGCGGAGGCGATTTCCGGTCGGCGGTTCGTGGTGGTGTGAGGCGGGTTCGTTTGCTCTCTAAAGAGACGCGAAAATTGGATGGGCATTTAGGGTTTGGGGGGGCTTTGGGTAATTAAAACTAATGTTTTAATCCTGGCCGTTGGATGATGAGAATCCAACGGCCAGGATCAACAGAATGGGGGCAATTAAACGCGATCCGTCCGATCAATGCTGATCGACGGCTTGGATCTTTTTTATTAAAAACTGAAACGACGTCGTTTGGATACCTTTGGAGACGGCCTGAGCCGGATTTGGCTTGGGCCTGGGTCGTTCAGCCCTGTTTGGTTGGCCTCAAATGGCCCAAATCCGATTTTTGCTTCAATTTCTTTCTATTTTGCTTCTTTTCTTTTGCTTTTCTTAAAATAAAACTAAAATTCTAAAATTCTAAATGAACTTATGGAACTAAATTAACTTATAAAAGTACTAGTTAACTTCTAATAATAATTATCACTAACAATAAAATAAAATTGCCCAATTTGGACATTAAATGAAAAATGCACAAATACATATTTTTTGTGATTTTTCTATTTTTGTAAAAATAAAATTGATTACTTTAATGGATCTTAAATGCGAATGTGACATATTTTTTGTACTTTTCATTAATTAAACAAGTGAACACGGACACAAAAAAAAAATGTAACCTATTTGGTATATGTATTTTGATTGTTAACTTAAACAAACCGACATGTACACATAAACGCAAATAAGAGAACAATAACATATAATCCACAAAAATCACGCACAACACCAATACTATTTTATTTTGAAATTTTGGGAGTAATTCTCACGCAGGGCAAAAATCACGTGCTCACACCACCTACTAGAGGTCATGGGCGCGGGCATGGTCGAGGTAGAGGTAGGGCAGCTGAGGCAGTGCTAGCTGATCCGCCCGTTGTACCTATTCAGGAGCATCCCTAGTAGTTGATGCTCCGGCAGCACCAGCTCAGGCATAGACGGTGTCTATTGTCATTCTTGGTCTTCAGGAGACTTTGGCCCGGATATTATCAGTATGTTCTGGATTGGCTCAGGTAGTATCAGCAACCGCTACAGCATCGGCATCCCAGACAGGGGGTGGTCAGCAGACCCCCGCAGCTCGCACACCTGAGCAGGTGGTACAGGGACTTCAGACGTCGGAGGCGGTCCCAGCTCAGGCAGTTGCACCAGTTATTCCAGCTGCACCAGCCCCAGAGCATGTGGTACAGGTTATGCCCGATGACGAGCAGCGTCGCCTAGAGATATTTGGTAGACTCACGCTCTTTCTATGAGTATCCAACTCTAAGTAGCCCAAATTTGATCAAATCAATTACATAACATAAATAAAACTACAAACAACTAATTTAACTAATAAATTTAAAGCTACAACGAGAAGTTAAAAAAATATCATAAAATCCTCCCCGGGACCACATATCGGAATCCGATAAAAATTACGGATTATGAACACCATTCACTCACGAGTCTAATCATACCAAAATTCCCCAAAATCCGACACCAAAATCTCGATCAAAAACCCAAATTTTGGCCTAAGAACTATCCTCCATTTCCCTCAATGTTTCATCCCAATTCCAAAATTTAATGATGAATTTAAGCTTAGATTAATGGGATACAATCAAAAGGGGTAAGGAATCATTACCTAGTGATCTTCTCTTCAAAATCCCCACAGAATCGCCTTCCCCCGAGCTCCAATTTAATTTTTCAAGTTTTGAACTCAAACCCTCGATTTTTCATATTTCTGCCTAGTGAGTTCCGCTTCTGCGTTAATGGGACCGCATATGCGGCTGGGAACCCACACCTATGAGATTTCATTAAGCCCCCAGGAGCCGCACCTGCGCTCCACTCTTCGTAGGTGCAGTCCGCTTCTGCGGTTCTGAAGTCGCATCTGCGACCACTTGTCTTCATGCTCCAGACCGCACCTGCGACCTCTTTCTTCACTTTTGCGGGCTTCTTACAGTAGGTGCGAAAATACCAAAAGCAACAAACTTCAAAACTTGCCTAAGTCCAAATTCACTTCCGTTAATCATCTGAAACTCACTCGACTCCCCCGGGCCTCAACCAAACATATTAATTAATCTTAAAACATCATACAAACTTAATCCAACCCTCGAATCATATGAAATAACGCTAAAACCACGAATTACCCTCCAATCCAAGTCTAATGAACTTATTATCTCAAGAATTCTACAACCGATGCTGAAATCAACCAAACCATATCTGATTGACCCCAAACTTTGCACGCAAGTTACATTCAACACTACAGAAATATCCTAACTTTCGGAATCGAATTCTGACCCCGATATTAAAATCTCACTACAGATCCGGAAACTTAAAAAATTTCACTTTCGGTATTTCAAGCCTAAATAAGCTACGGACCTTCAAAACACAATCCGATTACGCCCTAAGCCTGAAATTCCCAATGGAGCTAATAGAATGGACGGAATCCCATTCTGAAGTCGTCTTCATACTATTCCGACTACGGTCCGAAGTCTAAATCTTAAGCTCTTATTTAGGGACTAAGTATCCCAAACACTCTGAAACTCAAATGAAACTTCCCGAAAAATCAAAAAAGCAGAAAAAAATACGGGAAAGCAGTTAATAGGGGACCAATGCATTAATTCTCAAAACAACCGGCCAGATCATTACAATACCTCTTAAAAGTCCTTACCAATCACAAAACCATAAATTTCCCAAAGAAAATAGTTTTAATAATGTATTTTAATTTTTAATATTAATAATAATTAATTTTGATAAGTTCATAGTACATTTCTTCTTCACATGTTGAACCCGCATGATAAAGATCCTAGGTCTGCCCCTGATCGATTGTACTGATACTACATTTCTGCACTTTTTGTGTAGATACTCGCATTGGTCATATCGACACTAGTAACTTTCTGCTCAGATTTAGTCGCAATTGGAGACTTGAGGTATAGCTGCACGGCGTCCGCAGGCCTGAAGTCTCCCTTCCTGCTATCTTTACTGTTTTGTTGATTTTCAAAATATTTGTATTTTTTCTAGACCTTGTTTATAGCACTGTAGATGCTCATAAATTCGTGACTTCATGTTTTGGGATATGTTTAGATTTTGTTGTTCTGTATTATTTTATTCTACTTCAGAGTTATATCGTTATTATTATTAATATTTGGTTTCAATTGTTAAAATCAGTTATTATCTGTTTCACCTCGGTTTACTAAGCAAGTGAATGTTAGGCGTCATCATGACCGATGAGACTCCCGGTTGTGACAAGTTTCTTTGGGTCATTAATTTTTCTACTTGACTTGTAAATGCGCCCTACTAGTCCTACTCCATTGATCAGTTGAAATGTACTAGAGACATCTAATCTTATATTTAAACAAGTTCTACTTTTTCTTCCTAGTAAACTTGACAACTTGCTCATAATTTCTTCGTAATTTGGGGGTATTACAATCTACGCTCACCAAATGACCCTCGTTTCATGCTTATCTTCGTCTTGATTAATTCAATAGTTGACTATAATATTTATTGGAAAAAGCAGATAGTTTCAAATATTTATACGGCTACAGCCTACATGGGATACGTAAGGTAAAAATAAAAAATAAAGAAACCATTACAGGTATACAATTGCATACACTTGCTTCCTCTATCGTCACCCTTAAATGAAAAAGAAAAAAAAAAGAAAAAAAGCATGGTGGAAAAAAAGAAGCAGTGCCACGTGAAATACAGGTCAATCCCATTACGTCCCTGATTAATATACAACTACGAAATTTTCTCAATATTAATCGATCGAGAGAGATCGATGTCATGAAGTTTTCAGGCTAGTCTTGTCAACCTTTGACTTTTCACTTATACCCCTCCCCCCCCAAATTACACATGAATTTTAAGTTTTTTGAATTGATAGTGCACAATATTTACACAATCAAATCGCTTATTTGATAATTCTATATAAATTTTAATATTAGATATTATTTCTGATCCCGATAAATATGGTAATTGACTTGGTATTAAATGCTATACGACAACCCAATTACCGACGTCCACCATAGGCTCGGCGAGTTATCCTCCTAGATTTTCCGAAAGTAATGCTATCGCCTTTTTAGTATTGACGCCTCTTGATGCCAAGAAGAAAATTTAGTTGACGAGACAGACCATTGTTTATAGGATTTTGCCGAGTCTTGTATGACTACCTAGTAATTTATAACCACCACTTTATCTAGCCTAAGGAATTTGCTATGCGTGTTTTTTATTTTTATTTTTTTTATTTGTACCTTAGTACATTGAATACTTACCTAATCTTGAATTTTGAAAGTAGAAGCGTAAACTATTTTTCTGTCGTCAATGTATAAATTTTGAAGAATTTTAAGTTATATACACTGACAAGTTAACTTCTACACAACAACTAAATAGTGTAAGTTTTTTAATATTAATTTAGAAAATAAGAGAATAAGGCAGATTGCTTGCGACAATAACCTGCCCATAGTGTAAAATTCTTTATACGCCAATTTATATAACTTATATAAACTCAAACTTAGAGAAGTGATAATGACATAATAATTAATTCTTTGTATAGTTTTTGTTTAAATAGATTATAGCATCTGGATTGATTTGTTTATATTTTATAAAATAGAAGTCCCAAATATAAGCCTCTGATTTTTTTTTATATTTTTTTTTGTCAACTGAAAAATGTAGCATAACTCTCAATCCATTAATGAAAACTTCGAATTTTGTTGGAGAAAGAAATTGACAGGCATTAAAAACTTGATATGTAAATGAACATCAGGATTCAGGACCCATGCAATAAGACCCTTGATCCACCAGAGGAAGTGGTGTGTCAGGATACCATATGTTTTCAACATTTTATATGAAATAGGAAAATTTATGTAGGCCATATAATTATTATATTTTGGCCTTACATAAATGTCCTGGGATATGCGATTAGGGTCCATCGTCCGTGGCCCTATCTTTATAACAAGATTGATGAGTTCTCTTCATCAAGAATTAGAAGATATGAATTTCATAGAATTATATATTATCTCACATTCTTCCATTTAATTTCCACCTAATTTTGCAACCAGTGACCAGTGGTAGGAAATATTGAGCGAAGTAAAATTATTTTTCTTCTTCTTTTGAAGTTCTTATCGGCTAGCACCCATAATTTTAAAATCCCGGATCCGCTACTGCTAGTGACAGATATAGCGTATTGACGTGGTGAGCGCATTCACGTACCAGAAAAAAAGAAGTTCTTTCAGCACAACTCGCTCATAGTGCAATGCAAGTATTACTTGTATTCGTATTTGGTCAAAATACCACATTTTCGAGTTCTTACCTTTTTGGTATTGCATGAATTGTGTTTTCACCGCTTGGCATCACAAAATGCTTTGATTCAAGTTACCAATAAAGTATGTCTCTATGAATATTACTTGATTTTCAAATTAATCCAATTTTCGTAACCCAACCAAGTAAACCTTGAACCATCAACAAATTAAGAAATTGAGTGGAGTTTTAGTTATTCATATTACTTAAGCTGGAATCTAATATCAGAAATATATAAGGAGTGGTGATACTTTCCACGGTATTAGTATCACAAAACAAAATAAAATAAAATAAGGAGCAACAACATTTTCCAATCGTTAAATTAAAATTCTAAATTCATCTCTATGCAATCACTTGGATTGTCATCGCACCCAACTTTCTTCTCGTGTTTCAGGTGCATAAATTTATCAAAAAGTATAGTAGTTATAAGAAAAAGAAGGTGCAATAAATAGCAGGGGACACATTGATCGTAACAATATCGATATTAATGATGGTAAGGACCGCAGACGTATCAGTAGTCAAGCTTTCTCTAGGCTCTACCTATGTTTCGATTTATTTCCTCGTCCTTTGCTCTACGAGCCTAATTGGCTTCCCTATTTAGAATAACTGATAAACATTAGATACTGAAAAATACTTTTTAAACTAATTTAAAAAATAAGGAGTTATATGTTTGAATAAAAGTGATAAAATTAATAATAAGCAGCCGAAGAACTGGATATACGAAGAGTTTTGTTTTAAACAGAAGTATTTTAGGGATAGAATAGTAAATATTTTTGTCAAACCTAAAGTGCTTATAAGCTGAAAATTGATAAGTTGGGGGAGACAACTTATGACTTTTGGCTTATTTTTGGCTTATAAGCACTTTTAATTTTACAACCGCGTAGATAAGCCAAAAAGTGCTTATAAGCCAGATTGACCAGCTTACAAGCTTAGCCAAACACCCTCTATATATGCATATTGTACTGCATGCGTTACATTTGAGTATGAATTTTAAATTTTATAATATTTTGTTTAAGGGTGGTATGTGGGCTGGTTAGGCCCGGGACTGGCCCATGCATGCGAGCCCAAATGGGTAGTAGGCCTGGCCTAACCATTCAGGACCGGGATCGGATGGGGTGGCCTTACAAGGGGACCGGTCTCCTTACTAGGCCCGCGAGATTGGGACCGTTTGGGCCCGTGACCGGCTGACAAGTGGGCCGCTTCAACTGGTCCTAAACGGGCCCAACGATTAATTTAAAAAAGTTTCTGTCATTCTAGCCGTTATGCCATTTAAAAAGTGGTCATTTTCTATGAGTTAGCTATTTAAAAAATAGCCATTTCACCCCCTCCCCCTCCCCAAACTTTGTTTTAACCCTAATCGATATTTCACGATCAAGGGTGTAATACTCTTTGTAGTAGCGGTCCTTATATATCGTATTAACAATCGAAATATGGTCGAAAGAAAAAATCTCTATTTGATCTTGCTACTTCGGAACTGTTCAGCGGACACGTGGAGTCGAACGTCTCTCTACAATGTTGCGTAGGTAGACTGATTATTGTAGGTGACTGTCTCTAGTGGTTTAGAAAGAGTTCTGTTGCTACCAACTTCTTTCTTTGTAGTCTAGTAGATCTACATGCTCTTGTAATTACACGTTTTTCCTATTTTTAACTATAAATACCCCCCCCCCCCCTTCTTTCATTTTTCTCATAAAATCATCAATTTTTCTCAATCTCTCTCTAATTTTCTTCTATATCTGGTTGCTTTATTTTTGCAATTCGTGTGAAAAATTGTAAAGTTGGTGAATTGAAGTATTCAAGTCTTCAACGATAATTAATTTTTAATAAATTATTCATAAATTCGGTAAACTAGTTCCAACTATTAAGTTCTAATATTATAGTTTTGTTTTGTTTTGATTTACTTTCTTGTATTGTTTGATTAATTAAGATAGATTTTTCGTTAAAAAAAATATTTAGTAAAAATAAGGGAAAATCCAAGAGTGGTGAATCTAGTGGCCAGTCTATTCCTCCTCCAATTCTCTAGGCTCCCTTACTCAAACCCCACACCGCCCTCCACCTGCTCATATTCTTGATAGTGATAATACTTTATTATAATTTACTAAGAATCAATATTTGCATAATGTTGGAGGTGATGAGCACTTAGACTATGAATATATAAATACTCTTTATGGTAATCCAACTATTGATGAAAATAATGAGGAGGATATAGAATTTGATGAAACGCAACTAGATGACGATGCACCCGCTAGTCATGTTGGTGAAGTTAACCCAACTAATAATAATCCAAATGATGCCCCGTTTAACCTTATTAGTACCCCTACTTTTTTTAGACAACCTTCTAAACGGGCCGAAGTATCTCTTGTTTGGCCATTTTATATTCAAATAAGACAAAAAAATAGGGCTAAGTGTAAAATTTATGGCAAAGAGTTAGCTTTTAAATATGTTGGTGGTCGGGGGAGGGGGGGAGGGAAGTTTGAGGAGACACATAATGCTACACTCTCAAGATAAAGTTAAATATTTTCATATGAAAGCTTCAGCCGAGAGGACAAGTGTACCTACTCAGTCTGACCCTAGTACCGGGTCAAATCAATTTTAACCAGGAATTAACATTATTACCCGTGGTAGTTTATATTATGATCCAACAAAAGATAAGGAAAAATTGGCAAAAACGGTTACTGTTATGTACTTTCCCTATGGTTTTCCTTCTAACCCTCACTTTGTGCATAATATTAGAAAAGTTTGTAATCTTTACTTATAAAGGATGGCCTCGCACAACCGTACAGAGCGATATTTATAAATATAAACATGACTATGAATAATATTTATACTATTTATTTATTTATTTATTCATATTAATTGCAGTGTTGTTATTACTACTGATATTGATAGAAGTGGTAATGATTGTGATTGTCGTGTTGCTATTACTACTGATATTAATTCACGTCACACATGGCAGTTTATTGCTAGCACGATTATGGATATTTGTAGATATTTTTACACTAGTGATAAAATAATATCAATTTCAATGGATAATGCTACTAGTAACACTAATGGTTTAGCCTTGCTTACCACTATACTAAATCTTGCATTTCGTAACATTTTTCATGTTAGATGCATTTATCATATTTACCATTTAATTGTGGGTGATGGTATGCGAATTTTAAATGTTGAAATTGAAAAAGTTAAAATAGCTCTTAACTGGTTTTTTTATTCAAATCGTAGAAGTAGGCTTAGAGAATATTTTAAAAGATGCGATAAATTTGGCCTAAGAGAAAGATAGGTTCCTAAACCTTGTCCAACTAGATGTAATGACATGTATAAAAGTTTAGTTGTTGCATATGAATATAGAAACCCTATAAATTCAACGTTTAACGCTCATGTAAGTGATGATGATGAGAACCTTACTAATGCGGATTGGACTAAAATTAAAATATTTGTAGATTTTTTAGAAAAATTTCATATTACTACAAATGAATTTTCTCGGCAATGTTATATTACTATTTCCAACTGTTTATTTTATATTGCAGAACTTGCAATTTTTTTGCTTATTTTTCAGAGGGTGGAGTAATTATGAACAAGCTATTGATTCTATGAGAAAAAAGTTTAAATATTTTTTCCCTCCCCCTAATATTTATGGTGTTGCTGCCTTGTTAAATCCTACTATGAAATTAGGAGCTCCTCAATTTTGATATCAAACTGGTTATGATGGTTTAGCACTTGAAGATAAGGAGTTGGCTACACTTTCGGAAGAACAAGCCTCAATTAAAATAAATGCTCAAACTATTTATAATGCTTATCAAATTGCAATAGATCATGCTAGACCAAATGTTTCAACTCCTTCTTCTTCTAATTCTCAATCATCTAAAAGAATTGCAGGAGTACAAGCACTTACTGCTTGGGCAGGGATTCTCAAGGTTCTAATACAACTGATTGTTCATAACTAAATGAGCTTGAAGTTTATTTGTCACGGGAAATTGAGGAAGTGAATCCTAATGGCTCCTTTAATATTTTAGAATGGTGGAAGGATGTCACGACCCCAAATCTGGTCGTGATGGCGCCCAGCACATTGCTAAGCCAGCCTGACCAATCAATATAAACAACGGAGCTAGAAGCTCTCTTTAGCCCGTTTAAGCATCTCAAAATATAAAACAATAGTACAACAGCGGGGAAACCAAGTCCCAAAATATACTAACTCCCATAGACCGAGAAGGGTCAAGAGTCATGAGCCTCTACTGAATATGAGTGTATAAAGGTTTACAAGATACCAAGTGCGGAAAGAAATGTCAATACAAAATCAAAAGACGGTAGGAAGGAATATCGGGTCCTGCGGACTCCAGCTACCTCGTATATCCCACGGATGTCGCCTCGCACAGCCTAGCGGATCACTGCTGAGAGGTACACGGATCGTGCACGAGGTGCGGGGAGTAAAATGAGTAGCTGCCGGACTCGGTGGTAATAAACAAGGGTAAGACGGCGCGAGATAAGAAATCCGCGATAAAGCACTATGTAAAGCTATAATCGGCTACCACTGTCATAGAATCAATCTTCACTGTACCTGTACCGACAAATACCAATAAATAGCATAACGGCTAGCGAGATGTAGCTAAATGCGATGCGATGCGTGATATGACCGCTACGGCGCGTGGCCCGACTCCGATTTTGGGTGCCGTGCTCAGCTGTGGGGTTCGGACTCGGGAGGGGCTCCTACTGGCCCAAGCACATCTCGTAGAGATATTCTGCGGCGTGCGGTCCGATCCGACATATATCTCGGCTGCGGCGCGCGGCCGAGTCCACTACTTAGTCGGCTAATATGCGAGATACGGCCTCGCGAGCTCAAAAGTAGTTTTTGAAAACTCTTTTATCATTTTTCGGTTGGAAAACACTAATATCAAGTTCCGAGAGATTGGAATTAGCATAATAACAAAAATAGGCTGCGGACTAGTAGTAAACTAGCGTGTCATATGATAAGACGATGATAATGATCCTCGCGGATTCCAATAAGCGGCTCGCGGCCCACAAGTATACTCGACCGCCCAAGAAGGGGTTCCTCGGCTCAGAGTGGCCATTATCACAATATATATATATGCAACCATCGAGAAGGAGGTTCGACGGCTCGAGAATAGCCAATAATACGGTATCAACAGGTCGGACTAATATATAGTCTCCAGTTCATGATCGACCCCGCACTCTCGAGAGTGTGCGTGTCTCGCCGCTATACGAGCGTCACAAAGTGGTATACGGGGTTTCGAACCCGGCGGTCATCACCCGCATCTATTACTCGCCTCGATACGGCGCGACGACTATTCCGCGATGCCCTGCCACGAGAATCGAGCTCCGCGCGCGTAGAATCGATCAGATACGGTAGAAATACAACAAATTAGGCCAATAGGACTACACCCGATCAATACAACTCAATTTACATCAAAATTCCCAAAGTTGTCAAAACCCGAGCTCCGGGCCCACATTCCGAAAATTTACGAAATTCACATTTCTGGAACCCTCGTCTCAATACGAGTCTAAGCATATCAATTTTACCAAATTCGGACTCCGTTTGCCCATTCAAAACCTTGATTTTCTAAAGTTCAAGCCTAGGGCTAAATCCTCCATAAATTACCCCAAATTCCTCCATTTTCATGATATAATTGCATAATATTATCAATACTAATCATAGTTTAAGTCCATAGTTGATTACTTGATGATTTCCCTTGAGTTTCTCTTCAAAATCGCCCAAATCGCCTCTAAAGCCGAGACCCAAATGGAATGTTCTGAAATTTCTAACTCCTGATATTATTAATCCTTCTGCGATTTCCGTTTCTGCGGACAAATTCCGCCTCTGCGAAACCGTATCCGCGACCAACTGGTCGCTTCTGTGAATCCCAGGCCTAGCTGGCCACTTCCGCTTCTGCGAGCACAGGACCGTTTTTGCACGTCCGCTCCTGCGAATCCACAACCGCTCATGCGGGACCTCCCGCTTCTACACACCAGAGTCCGCTTTTGCGGACTCGCATAGGCGATCAAACATTCGCTTCTGCGGATCTTCCCAATCCGCCTCTAGACCGCTTCTGCGGCACAGCATTCGCACCAGCGACATCGCCTCAGTGGACAAACTTCCGCACCTGCGCGACCAAGCGCTTCTGCGCTTCTCAATCCGCTCCTGCGGACTCGCCTCTGCGCCCTAATTTCCGCAGGGGCGAAAATGACAGAACCAGAATTGTTCAACCTGCAATTTCCATAATTTCTTCCGTTTAACCACCCGAAAACACCCCGAGGCCCCCGGGACCTCATCCAAACACACCAACACATCTTAACACCTTCTTTGAACTTGCTCAAATCCTCAAAACACGTCTAATAACACCAAAACTCATAATTCGCATCAAATTCAAGCCTAAATTCCTTAAAACATTCCGAATTACACATTCAATCAAAAACCCGACCAAACGACGTCCGAACGACCTGAAATTTTGCAGACGTATCCAAAATCAAATAACAAAGCTATAGAAATTGTCGGAATTCCATTCCGACTCCCGGATCAAAATCTCACCCAGGGTTCGGATTTCGCCAAAATTCAACCTTAGCCAATTCAAGCCTATTTCTACACCTGACCTCCAAATTCAATTCTGATTGCTCCCCTAAGTCACAAATCACCTCCCGGAACTAACCGAATCATCAGAATCCGATTCCGAGCCCTCTAACCAAATAGTCAACTCCGGGTTGACTTTCCTTATTCAAGTTTCCTTAACAAAGGCTATATGCCTCATTTTCAATCCAATTCACTCCTAACTCACCCGATAGACTTTAACACTGATATAAAAGCATAAAACATACAATTTACAACATAACGAGGTGGTAATTACCGTGACGACGGGCCGGGTCATCACATTCTCCCCCTCTTAAGCAAACGCTCGTCCTCGAGCGGGTCGAAAAACATACCTGAAGTCTCAAATAGCTGAGGGCATCTGCTCCGCATTTCCTGCTCAACCTCCCAAGTAGCCTCCTCCACGGGTCGACCCCTCCACTGAACCTTAACTGATGCAATCTCCTTAGACCTCAATTTTCTCACCTGACGTCCCAAAATGGCAATAGGCTCCACATCATAGGATAGATCGCCATCAAGCTGAATGGTACTGAAGTCTAATACATGAGACGGATCTCCGATGTGCTTCGGAGCATAGACACGTGGAATGCGGATGAACGTTGGATAAGGTGGGTGGCAAGGGCCGACTCAGTATGCCACCTCTCCGACTCTCCTAAGTATCTCAAAAGGACCGATGTGCCCGGGACTCAACTTTCCTTTCTTCCCAAACCTCATGACACCCTTCATGGGTGAGATCTTCAACAATACTCTGTCAGCAACCATGAAAGACAACTCTCGAACTCTACGGTCCGCATAACTCTTATGGCGAGATTGTGCTGTACGAAGCCTCTCCTGGATCAACTTTGCTCTATCTAGAGCATCATGGACTAACTCGGCCCCTATCAATCTAACCTCGCCGGGCTGAAACCATCCCACGGGGGATCTACGCCGCCTGCCGTACAATGCCTCGATACGGGGCCATACGAATACTCGATTGAAAGCTGTTGTTGTAGGCAAACTCGGCAAGTGGTAGGAACTCGTCCCACGAACCACCAAAGTCAATCACACGAAGCTCACGACATATCCTCCGAAGATACGAATAGTGCGCTACGGCGTCCGTCACGTACATGCGGGGGTGAAATGCTGTACTCGACTCGACCGGTGTACCCGTCTCTCGCTCGAAATGCTCTCCAAAGCGAGAAGTGAGCGAGTACCCATGTCGGATATGATAGACACCGGGACTCCATGCAACCGAACAATCTCTCGAATAAAGATCGATGCCAACCGCTCCGATGAGTAGGTAGTACTAGCTGGAATGAAGTGAGCTGACTTGGTCAGTCTATCCACAATCACCCATACAGAATCAAACTTCCTCGCCGTCCGAGGGAGTCGAGTAACAAAGTCCATAGTGATCCTCTCCCATTTCCACCCAGGAATATCAATGCGCTGAAATACACCACCGGGCCTCTGATGCTCGTACTTAACCTGCTGACAGTTGAGGCACCGTGCTACATGTCTGACAATGTCCATTTTCATCTTTCTCCACCAATAGTGTTGTTTCAAATCTTGATACATCTTAGCGGCTCCTGGATGGATAGAATACCGCGAGCTATGGGCCTCCTCCAAAATCAACTCACGAAGGCCATCAACATTGGGCACACATATCCGGCCCTGCATCCTCGATACGCCGTCACTATCAATGGTGACATCTCTAGCGTCATCATGCTGAACTCTGTCCCTAAGGACAGCCAAATGTGGATCATCATACTAGCGCTCACGAATACGATCATATAGAGATGACTGAGATACAACACAAGCCAATACCCTGCTGGGCTCCGAAATATCTAACCTCACTAGCAGATTGGCTAGCACCTGAACATCATAAGCAAATGGCCTCTCCTCAGCTGGAATATATGCCAAGCTCCCCATACTGACCGCCTTCCGGCTCAAAGCATCGGCCACCACATTGGCCTTCCCGGATGATATAATATAGTAATGTCATAATCCTTCAGCAACTCTAGCCATCTCCGCTGTCTCAAATTAAGGTCTTTCTGTTTGAACAAGTGCTGGAGACTACGATGGTCGGTATACACCTCACAAGACACACCATACAAATAGTGCCTCCAAATCTTCAAGGCATGAACAATGGCGGCTAGCTCCAAGTCATGAACATGATAGTTCTTCTCATGCGGCTTCAGCTGCCGAGAAGCATAAGCAATTACCTTTCCTTCCTGCATCAACACACAACCTATCCCCACTCTCGAGGCATCACAATAAACGGTATATGAACCTGAAGCTGATGGCAATACTAACACTGGAGCTGTGGTCAAAGCTGTCTTGAGCTTCTGAAAGCTCTCCTCGCACTCATCCGACCACACGAATGGTGCACCCTTCTGGGTCAATTTAGTCAATGAAGAAGCAATGGATGAAAATCCCTGAACAAACCGGCGATAATACCCCGCCAAGCCAAGAAAACTCTTGATCTCTGTAGCTGAGGACGGTCTAGGCCAACTCTGCACCGCCTCTATCTTTTTCTGATCAACCTGAATACCATCACGAGACACCACATGTCCCAGAAATGCTACGGACTCGAGCCAAAACTCGCACTTGGAGAATTTAGCATATAGCTTCTCCTCTCTCAATCTCTGCAACACAATACTCAAATGCTGAGCATGCTCCTCCTGACTACGGGAGTAGACTAGAATGTCATCAATGAACACGATCACAAATGAATCCAAATAAATCCTGAACACGTTGTTCATCAGATGCATAAATGCTGCTGGGGCGTTGGTCAGCCCAAATGACATCACAAGAAACTCATAATGACCATATCGGGTCCTAAATGCAGTCTTCATAATATCCGAGTCCCTGATCTTCAGCTGATGATAGCCTGAACGAAGATCAATCTTAGAAAACACCCTCGCACCTCGTAACTGATCAAACAAATCATCTATGCACGGCAGAGGGTACTTGTTTTTCACTATCACTTTGTTCAATTGTCGATAATCAATACACATTCGCATGGAACCATCTTTCTTTTTAACAAATAATACGGCGCACCCCACGGAGACACACTAGGGCGGATGAAACCCTTATCCAGAAGCTCTTGAAGCTGCTCTTTTAGTTCTTTCAACTCAGCTGGTGCCATCCGATAAGGAGGAATGGATATGGGCTGAGTGCCGGCACCAAGTCAATGCCAAAATCAATATCCCTGTCCGGCGGCATGCCCGGCAGGTCTGAGGGGAATACATCTGGGAAGTCCCTCACAACAGGTACAGAATCAATGTTAGGAGACTCAGCTCCCACATCTCTCACAAAAGCTAAGTACGATAAACACCCTTTTTCAACCATTTTCTGAGCTTTTAGGAACGAAATAACACGGCTAGGGACGAAATCGGTCGAACCCCGCCACTCAATCTGAGAAATACCAGGAATGGCCAACGTAACTGTCTTAGCATGACAGTCCGATATAGCATGGTACGGAGACAACCAGTCCATACCCAATATAACATCAAAGTCCACCGTCCCCAACAATAACAAATCTGCTTGGGTCTCCAGACCCCCAATAGATATAACACAGGATCTATAGACATGATCCACAACGATCGTATCACCCACGGGGGTGGATACGTGAACAGGTAAATCAAGACTACTACGAGTCGCACCCAAGTGATGTGCAAAATAAGAGGACACGTAAGAATATGTGGATCTCGGATCAAATAGAACGAAGGCATCTGCGCGATAGACGAAATGATACCTGTAATCGACTGCGTCGGAGGCAAGCTGCATCACGCGCGTCGGGAAGTGCGTAGAAGCCGGTGCACGGCCTCCGCCGGATCTCTCCTCGCCCACAGGGCGACCACGAGAAGGCCGACCTCCACCTCTACTAGGCCGAGATGGTTCTGAAGAGGAGGGCCGATCCTTCTGCTGGAGTCCCGCCCCTACGTAGTCGAGGGCAGCTGTCTCCTCGTGTGACCAAACTCACCACGCTCGTAACATGCACCTGGTGCCGGAGAAGTAGGTGTTGCACTCTGGGCTGGGAGGGCACTAAGTGATGGCCACGCTGTCGAAACCCTTGTCGACCACGACCATAAGAACCTTCGTTCTGCTCTGGGCGGCCCGAATGAGAAGGTCTAGATGAGCGACCTCGGCTGTGCTGGGAATGCCCTCTAGATGGAGCACCGCTGAAACTACCAGAACCACGAGGCCTCTTGGCCTCCGCTCCTCTCTCTCTCGGCGACGATCCGCCTCGATGGAGCGTGCCATATCGGCAACCTGCTCAAACGATGATGACAGAACTCGCTCGCTGGTCGTAAGAATACGGATAGAGTAGTTGAGGCCATCAATGAACCTCCCGATCCTCTCCCTGTCGGTGGGGATCATCCATGTGGCATGCCTAGCCAGGCGAGTGAATCTAAGCTCATCTCGGGTCACGGACATGTCGCCACGAATCAACCACTCGAGCGGCGACGTAGCTCGCTCGCGGCGAGGACCGAGGTACATATTTCTCTAGAAAGAGAGTAGAGAAGTGCTGCCATGTGAGAGGTGCTGCTCTTGCGGGCCTACGCCTCTCAAGCTCCTCCCGCCAATCAAATGCGGACCAATGAACCGAAATGTAGTAAATGAAACTCTGCTCGACTCAAGAATACCAGCCTACGCAACATCTTCTGACACTCATCCAAGAAACCCTGGGCATCCTCGCCCTCGACGCCACGGAAATGGGGTGGCCGAAGTCTACCAAATCTCTCGAAGACGACGCCGCTGCGTCATCGGGCATAACATCGAACCATATGCTGCGGAGTGCGGGCCGGTGCGGTCGGAGGAATAACGGGTGCAACCACCGAGCGGGGACCGCCTGCGGTGTGTGAAGTCCCTGAACAACCGGGTCGGGTGTGCGAGCTGCGGGTCCTGCCGACCACCCCACGGCGAGATGTCACTACAGTAGCGATAGCTGAAACTACCCGAGCCAAATCGGAACACACCGATAATATGCGAGCAGAAGTCTCCCGAAGACCGGGGAATAGCAATAGATATAGTGTGGCCCCGAGCTCGAGGCTGCCGGGGCATCGACCAGCTGGGGGCGCTCTCGAGCCGGTACAACGAGCGGGTCGGTGGCACCGCCTCGGCCGCCCTAGCTCTACCTCTAGCACGACCGCATCCACGGCCTCTAACAGGTGGCGATGGAGGTCGTCCACCTCGTCTCGATGCTCGCGTTCTCGCCATCTGCGAGAGAATAGAATATAGAAGTTCAGCTCTCAGGACAACAAGATCGCATGACGGAGTTCAAGAAAAGTGAAGTTTTCCTAAAGGTTCGCAGCCAGATAAGTACAGGCGTCCCCGTACCGATCCGCAAGACTCTACTAACCGGCTCAAGACTCGTGAGGCCTAGTAAACCTAGGCTCTGATACCAACTTGTCACGACCCCAAATACGGTCGTGATGGCACCCAGCACATTGCTAAGCCAGCCTGACCAATCAATATCAACAACGGAGCTAGAAGCTCTCTTTAGCCCATTTAAGCATATTAATATATGAAACAATAGTAATACTTATACCAACAGCGGGGAAACCGAGTCCCAAAATATACTAACTCCCATAGACCGAAGGGTCAAGAGTCATGAGCCTCTGCTGAACATGAGTGTATAAAGGTTTACAAGATACCAAGTGCGGAAAGAAATGTCAATACAAAATCAAAAGACAGTAGGAAGGAATATCGGGTCCTGCGGACTCTGCAGCTACCTCGTATATCCCACGGATGTCGCCTCGCACAGCTACTGGATCACTGCTGAGACTCAGTGGTAATAAACAAGGGTAAGACAGCGCAGATAAGAAATCCGCAATAAAGCACTATGTAAAGCTATAATCAGCTACCCTGTCATAGAATCAATCTTCAAAAGCTATAATCAGCTACCCTGTCATAGAATCAATCTTCACTGTACCTGTACCGACAAATACCAATAAATAGCATAACAGCTAGCAGATGTAGCTAAATGCAATACAATGCATGATATGACCGCTACGGCGCATAGCCCGACTCCAATTTTGGGTACCCGTGCTCACTGTGGGGGTTCAGACTTCGGAGGGGCTCCTACAGCCCAAGCACGTCTCATAGAGATATTCCTGCGGCGTGCAGTCCGATCCAACATATATCTCGCTGCGGCGCGCAGCCCGATCCACTACTAGTCAGCTAATATGCAGATACAGCCTCGCAGGCCCAAAAATAGTTTTTGAAAACTCTTTTATCATTTTTCGGTTGGAAAACAGTAATATCAAGTTCCAGAGATTGGAATTAGCATAATAACAAAAATAGTTGCGGACTAGTAGTAAACTAGCATGTCTATATGATAAGACAATGATAATGATCCTCGCGGGATCCAATAACTGGCTCACGGCCCACAAGTATACTCAACCGCCCAAGAAGGGGTTCCTCGGCTCAAGAGTGGCCATTATCACAATATATATATATGCAACCATTCGAGAAGGAGGTTCGACGGCTCGAGAATAGCCAATAATACAGTATCAACAGGTCGGACTAATATATAGTCTCCAATTCATGATCGACCCCGCACTCTCAAGAGTGTGCGTGTCTCGCCGCTATAGAGCGTCACAAAGTGGTATACCGGGGTTTCGAACCCGCTGGTCATCACCCACATCTATTACTCACCTCAATACAGCGCGACGACTATTCCGCAATGCCCTTGCCACGAGAATCAAGCTCCGCACGTGTAGAATCTGATCCAATACAGTAGAAATATAACAAATTAGGCCAATAGGACTACACCCAATCAATACAACTCAATTTACATAAAAATTCTCAAAGTTGTCAAAACCCGACTTTCGGTACGCTTATCGAAAAATCATGAAAGTCACATATTCGAACCCTCATCTCAATACGAGTCTAAGCATATCAATTTTACCAAATTCGGACTCCATTTGCCCATTCAAAACCTTGATTTTCTAAAGTTCAAGCCTAGGGCTAAATCCTCCATAAATTACCCCAAATTCCTCCATTTTCATGATATAATTGCATAATATTATCAATACTAATCATAGTTTAAGTCCATAGTTGATTACATGATCATTTCCCTTGAATTTCTCTTCAAAATCGCCCAAATCGCCTCTAAAGCCGAGACCCAAATGTGTGAAATGTTCTGAAATTTTTCTAACTTCTGATACACTTAACTTACAGCGATTTTCGCTTCTGCGGAGAAATTTCCGCTCCTACGAGTCCGTATCCGCGACCAAAGGGTCGCTTCAGCGATTCCAGGCCTAGCCGGCCAATTCCGCTTCTGCGAGAAAAGGACCGCTTATGCGCGTCCACTTCCGCGATTAAACCTCCGCTTCTGCGAAGACATCCGCCTCTGCGCACCAGAGTCCGCTCCTGCGGACTCGCCCAGGCGGTCAAGTGTCCGCTTCTGCGGACCTTCCCATTTTCTTCTCGTCCGCTTCTGCGATCACTGGCTCGCACCAGCGATGACGCTTCAGCGGAAAATGTTCTGCTTTTGCGATGCCAAGCGCTCCTGCGCTCCTCAGTCCGCTCCTGCGAACTCGCCTCCGCGCCCAGCTTTCCGCAGGGGCGAAAATGACAGAACCAGTACTCTTCAACCTGCAATTTCCATGATTTTCTTCCGTTTAACCATCCGAAAACACCCCGAGGCCCCCGGGACCTCATCCTAACACACCAACACATCTTAACACCTTATTTGAACTTGCTCAAATCCTCAAAACACGTCTAATAACACCAAAACTCATAATTCGCATCAATTTCAAGCCTAAATTCCTTAAAACATTCCGAATTACACATTCAATCAAAAACCCGACCAAACGACGTCCGAATGACCTGAAATTTTGCAGGCACATCCAAAATCACCTAACGGAGCTACTGCAAGTGTCGGAATTCCATTCCGACCCCCGGATCAAAATCTCACCTACCGTTCGGATTTCGCCAAAATTCAACCTTAGCCAATTCAAGCCTATTTCTACACGGGCCTCCAAATTCAATTCCGATCGCTCCCCTAAGTCACAAATCACCTCCCGGAACTAATCGAATCATCAAAATTCAATTCCGAGCCCTCTAACCAAATAGTCAACTCCAGGTTGACTTTCCTTATTCAAGTTTCCTTAACAAAGGCTATATGCCTCATTTTCAATCCAATTCACTCCTAACTCACCCGATAGACTTTAACACTGATATAAAAGCATAAAACATACAATTTCAATATAACGGGGTGGCAATTCCTGTGACGACGGGCCTGGTCGTCACAAAGGACAAAGAAAAATACTTTTCAATTCTTTCAAGGATAGCCTGATATATTTTAACCATTTAAGTTTCAACAGTGGCATCGTCGTGTGCTTTCAATCAAGTAAGACTTCAACTCGGTAATCATATAGAGTCTATGAGTGAGAACTTGAAAAAAACAGTACTTTGCAGAGATTGGATCCGTTCAAAACGAAGAAATTTTAGACTTGCTGAATCACAACCAAAGGTAGAAGAAGATTACAAAGAAATACTAGCTGAACTTGCGGAGGATAAAGCTTTGCCCGAAAGAGGTGATGAACAAGATTCTTTTCCGCCACCACTAACGAAAATTCCTCTGAACCTTTAAGGATTTATGAAATTTATAAGAGATACCATGTATAATTAATAGTAACTTGTATTTTGGCATATCTTGATTAGTTTCTTTTTCTTCTCAACGGTGGTATTAGCACCTTGTTGTGCTTTTCCATAGGGGGAGGAAAACTAAGAAAGATATTATCATATTTTGTTAATGTTATAATAGATTATGACACATCGCTTTGAATATCTCTTTAATATATTTTTGTATTTAAATTTGAATTCACAATTCTATAATATAATTTTTACAAGAAATTTCCCACATAGGCCCGTGACCGCCCATTTAGCTCGGGACCATTAGTTCGTGCTCCCGATCCCGGGCTGGTTCCTACCAAAAGCCCATGAAGCCTGTGACCACTTAGGACCAGTCCATAAAACCTGGGTCTACTTAGGATCGACCCACGAGGCCCGTTTAGGTTCGGGCCCGGTGCATATTACACCCCTAATTTTGTCCAAAGTACTAGAATAGAAATAGGAAAACTAGTGTTGATGAAGCTAGAGCAATAAACTAAAGTGCACCATCGGTAGTGTTGTGAGAGGTGATACGAGTTTCATGGTCTAGAAGAAGAGCTCTAGTCTTCTCAAATGAAGGCAATGGTGAAATAACATATCCACCAAAGGATCATATTCAACTGGAAGGTTATTCAAAAGTTATTGCGCTAATTCATCATTGGTTTGAGAAACACCGAGAGCAAGGAGAAAGCCTCTCAAGTGCTTGAAATTTTGAACATAGATATGGATTCCTTTTTCAAATTCTGCATTTTGATCTTGATTTGAAGTAGGTCGGCCGATGCATAATCCAGAAATAACTAATGGATGGAGTCCTAGGTTTCGTTGGCAGTGGGTTCAGAAGCGGGATCAAAGATTTGTTGGAAAACCTCAACAAAGATAGTGGCATTTATCCAAGATATAACAATGGCATCTTCATGAAGCCATTGATCGAGGGTAGTAGAGTCTGGGCTATTCAAATTAATCCTTAGGTACCCACGCTTGCAAAGAATTCAATTTAGGTCATTATTGAAAAAGTCAACAAAAGTAAACACCTGGGTCCACTTGGTCCAAACCTAAAATTCAGACCGAAACCCGATTATTTATGAAATTTATTTTTGAATCTGACCTCAATTTGAGGTCTAAATCCATATTTTTTAAAAAATCCCCAATTCTACAAAAAAAACCCCAATTTCCACCAATAAAACTCTAGATTTTAGCTTGAAATCTAAGGAAAAACTAGTGAAAGATTGAAAGAAAATAGTGTAGAATCACTTACCAATGATTTGGCGAAGAAAATTTGTATGAAAAATCGTCTCTAGGGTTCTTGAGTTTGAGAATTTGAAGAATGAATCAAAAATACCGTCTAAGACATATTTGATGAGTTGTAGATGTCGTATTTGCGACCTGGGGTTCACAAATATGAACCCGCAAATGCGAAGGATCAATCACAAATGTAAAAACCATCACATATCTGCTTTCTTTGCAAATGAGAACTTGACCATCCGCAATTGCGACCTCTTGATCGCAATTGCAACCACTACCTGCCCCAGCTCCACTTCGCAAATGCGAAGTTTTGTATGCAAATGTGAACACTGGCTCCTTGCAAATGTGACCTCTTGATTGCAAATACGAACTATGGTTGTCCCAGGTACTCTTTGCAAATGCATAGAGTTTGCTCGCAATTGCGAACCTGGCAGCATTGGGGAATGTTCGCAAATGCGAACATTGGTCTCGCAATTGCGCGATCAGACACCAGTTACAGAAATTGAAGAACCAGTTGAGTTCTAAGTCTAAATTTCACTCTGTAGCCTATCTGAAACTTACCCCAGTCCTCAGAGCTCTAAACCAAAAGTGCACACAAGTCTAAAAATATCAGACGAACTTGTTTGCGCAATCAAATTTCCAAAATAACACATAGAACTACGAATTGAGCATCAAATCAATGAAATTTTTTAGAAAACTTAGAAACTTCTATTTTCACAACCAGACGTCCGAATCACGTAAAATCAATTCTATTTCTCACCAAATTTCACAAACAAGTCATAAATATGGTATTGGACCTATACCATATTCCAAAACCACAATACGGACCCGATATAAAAACGTAAACATTGATCAAACATTTCAAATTAGTTACTCCCCCTATTCCCGTTAATGTGAACCTACTTCCTTCTTGGTCCGTTTCAAAAAGAATGAACCCTTTCTAAATTTGGAAATAATTTAGCTTAAACTTACAATTCTACCCTTAATGAGAAGCTTTTATAATCACACAAATACTCTAGACCTTTTTTGAGTTATTTAGGACCACAGATTATTTTTTCTTAAACCTCGTGCCCAGTCAAACAACTTCACATAAATTGGAATGGAGAAAGTAAGTCTTTAACTTTCAAATTTCAATAAGGTCCGATAACTGAGGCTAGGGACTTCTGAATTCTATTCCGGGCATATGCCCAAGTCCCAAATCATGATACGGACCTACCGGGACCATCAAAACACGAATCCAGGTTCGTTTACTCAAAATGTTGACCGATGTCAGCTCAAATGGATTTCAAAGCAAAATTTCATATTTTTCTTAGTTTTTTTAACATAAAGCTTTTTGGGAACACGCTAGGACTGTGCACGCAAACCGAGAAGGACTAAAATAAGGTTTTAAGGCTTGAAAGTGTAGATTTAGGTACTAACACACAAGATGACCTATCGGATCATCACAAAAGAAGAGGAAGAGGAAACATCAACATGCCCAATAAAATTGTACAATCGGAGAGTATTGAGAAAAAACATGTCGCCATAGCAAGTAATTGTTTAACCCAAAGAAGAACTTTAAGCAAACTTTTCATGTTTGGAATAGCAATCATATGGTTGACATATAAGATTTGAGTAGAAGAAATATCAGTGGGAGAAGTGGGAGAAACTGGAGAGCACATGATTGGAGATGGAATAGAAAGGGAAAAAATAACTGTTGAGTACGAAGTTGGAGGTTAGATTAGAAGAGTAAATTGAAGAGGAAAACAAAAAAAATGGAGTTTGGAATAGAGGATCACTATGGCTTAACTGATACCATGTAGAAAGATATAAAGAGAGTAAGTAGAATGGCTTCAGTTTTGCATTTTCAATATAGCTATTTATACATATATACATCAAATCATATTTGATCCTCTAATTATGCAAAAATATTATGCAAAATCATATCTATATGGGGTCGAATTAAATTTACTCGTCAAGGGCCAAGGGCATTCCCCCCTTATGCCCTTGTGACATCGAGGGCACGACCCTCAGTCACGTCTTCGACAGCAACGACGTGTTGTCGACGAGTACACGTAGGCACCCCCTCCCCCCTCCTTTTTTAAGGATGTCAGCGACCCCTCAACGAATTGTACTTTTAATAAGAAAATCCCTCATCTATATAAAGATGGGGTTTTCCTTGTTGTAGAGGAAAGTGTTATTTTCTAATAATACAATTTCTGATTATTCTCTCTCTATTTATCCTCTTAGTGGTGATCATCGGTAACATTCATAACTTCTTCATTTTTGCTAATATTCATAATATTAACGATATAGATCCTTTTTCAGGGTTTATTATACTTGATTACGATTTACCCCTTTTACATATTTTTGATTGTCCACAGCTCATAAAGTAATCGATATGAGTCAAACAATTTGGTGCCGTCTGTAGGTATTTCGAGAATCAAACCTATAGTATACACCCAAAGATCAAATAACCATATCATCCATATCCCAAAAAACCCAGAAATGGCCGAAAACAACACCAAATCCAAAGCTATAATGGGGTTCACAACCAACCTCCTGAGCTCTCTCAATAAGGTCAGACGCTGTCACCAACACTACCTACGATGCCACACTAGAGATAGAAACTTCACCTTCCCCATCCGGGAATCTAGCGACCTTGCAGGACGAGGAAGCCTCCACATCCGCTAGAAAAGAAGCACCCCCGGCAGTTAGGAAATTACTGAAAGAATGGTTGACGAGTACCCTGAGCAGCTTAGTTGAAAAATCACCATAGGGTCACATCAAAGAAATACCACCGATGAGTGCCGCTACTGTGCCGAGGTACGAGCTGACGAAGAGAATCTCAATGGACTGACCCAACGACTGACAACCATACAATCAGACACAATGAAAGATCGAGGTCACAAAGGACGCCGAGAACATCTCCCTCGCCCCAATAAGGAATGACATCAGCCATACATGAGATCTCCCCATCTGCCTCCTCTACAGACAGACGCACTACAACGACATCTCGCCCCACTCAGAAGCGAAAGAGGTACGCCCCATTTGCTGTCATCACATAGCTTTTGTGTCTCTCCTTCAGAGATAGTGTACGCACTGGAAAAGCTGGGCACCAATGTACAGTGGCCTCAGAAAATGAAGTCAGACCCCGCCACGAGGAAATCGAACGTCCTGTGCGAATTCCACCAAGAGCAAGGACACAGGATGGAAGATTGCATAGGCCTGCGATAGGAAGTCGTCAGAATGCTAAACCAGGGACATCTAAAAGAGTTGCTTAGCGACAAAGGAAAAGGAAACTTCGCGTGCGGGCGAGAACAATCTCGCGGACCACCAAAGCCACCTTCACCGACACGGACAGTAAACATGATCATCGGAGATGGCACTGATGTTGCTATCAACCATGTCAAATTCGCTAACACGCACAGGCTGAAACGGGCCATCTCCCACGAATGGTATGATGACTTCGAAGGAAGTATCACCTTCAATAAGTCTGATGCCGACAGTTTGTGCTTTCCCTATTATGATGCTTTAGTTATTGCTTTACGTATTGTTGATACGGACGTCAGGAGAGTCATGATCGATGACGAGAGCGGCGCCTGCATCATCCATCCGAGAGTCCTTTCACAGATGGGACTCGAGGATAGGATAGTATCCCGTTGCATAACACTAACCGGTTTTAACAATGCAGTAGAACGTACATCTGGAGAAGTGATTCTGCCCGTCCTCGCTGGTGGAGTCACATTGGATACAACCTTCCATGTGATGGACCAGGAAACGACATACAATGTCAACATCGGGCGCCCAAGGATACATGCCATGCGAGCAGTCCCCTTAAGTTTGTACCAGGTGGTCAAGTTCCCTACCTCGTGGGGGATATTCAGCATCAAAGGGGAGTCGCACACCGTACAAGAGTGTTACAAGATAACACAGGATTGCGCCCACACCCGACAACTAAGAGGAGCAAGTGCGGAAGCATAGCAGTTAGCCATGTCGGGGACTAAAGTTGACCCGGTGATCGACACCATCAGGGATCCAGACATTGTGAAGGCCTGCAAAATAATGATCGAAGACCTCGATCCGATTAATCTAGATAGCCGCAACCCCGAAAAGAGGGCCTACATCGGCCACGGGCTCACCGACCTAAGTAAGTATCACGAATTTTTAACTAATCATGCAGACTTGTTCGCCTTTTCCCATGCAGATATGCGAGGGATTTTTCCGGATATCGCTACCCATAAACTAAACGCCGACCCACTGCATCCGCCGGTGCAATAAAATCAGAAGAAAATTCAATGCTGCAGTTAACAAGGCAGTTCACGAAGAAGTAGACAAATTACTCACCAACGGTTCTATCAAAGAGTCAAAATACCCGCAGTGGGCCGCCAACGTAGTGATGGTTAAAAAGAAGAACGGGAAGTGAAGAATGTGCATGGACTTCACTTACCTGAACAAGGCATGCCTTAAGGACTCCTTTGCCATCCCACACATCGACCAGCTGATCGACGCCACCACCGGACATGAACTACTAATTTTGTTGGACGCATATTTTGGTTTTAATCAAATCCTAATAGTTGAAGAAGACCAAGAGAAAGCCACGTTCATCACACATCAGGGGACCTATTGTTACAAAACGATGCTCTTTGGGCTCAAAAACGCAAGGTCCACGTATCAAAGACTACTCACCAAAATGTTCAAAAAACAGCTCGGCAAAACCATGGATGTTTATATCGACGACATTCTAGTGAAGTGCGCTAAAAAGGAAGATCACATCAACCACTTGCAAGAGGCCTTCGAAATACTAAAAAGGTTTGGGATGAAACTGAATCCCTAGAAATGCATCTTTGGCGTGGCGTCACGAAAGTTTTTAGAATTTCTCGTGTCCCAAAGAGGTATCGAAGTCAACCCTAACAAAATCAAAGCAATCGCTTCGATACTCGAAGTGCTAAATAGCAAAAAATAGGTCCAAACATTGACAGGCCGGATATCTGCTCTCCCGATTTATCTCGTGATCCTCCGACAGATGTCACAAATTCTTCAACGTCTTAAGAACATACAATGGATTACAGTGGAATGAAGAATGTGTCAAAGCCTTGCAAGAGCTTAAAACGTATCTGCCGTCACCACCACTACTGTCGAAAGCGAAATCGGGTGAACCCTTACTGACATATCTGGACGTATTGGAAGTCGCCGTCAACGTGGTGTTAATTTGCGAAATGAAAGGTACGTAATCACCTATCTATTACATTAGCAAAACCCTAGTAGATGCCGAGACACAGTATCCACACCTCGAAAAATTGGCTCTGGCACTAGTCACAACTTCAAGGAAGTTGAGACCCTATTTCCAATGCCACGCATTAAAGTAGTGACCACGTTTCCCTTGAGAAGCATCCTACACAAGCCCGAGCTATCGGGCCGGTTCGCCAGATGGGCCATAGAGCTTAGCGAGCATGATATCACATATAACCCTAGAACCACCATCAAATCACAACTCCTCACCGACTTCGTGACTGACTTCAGTGCAAAAATAATGCCAGAGGCAGAAAAGGAGGCCCTGCATTCCGCCCCAAATACTGACCTCTGGACCCTCTATACAGATGGGGCCGCAAATGCCTCGGGATTGGGACTGGGACTCATCCTCGAATTCCCTATGGGCGAAGCCGTTTTCCAGTCCATGCGATGCCCCGAGATGACTAACAATGAAGCAGAATACGAAGCCGCTATTGCAAGTATAAAATTAGCCATCAGATATGGGGCCCGCCGACTCATTTTGCACTGTGACTCTCAACTCATGGTAAATCAAGTCACTGAGACTTACCAGATCAAGGAACAAAGGTTTCAGAAGTATCAGGCAGAAATCCACAGGTTGATGACATAGCTCGACGAATGCCCCTTCGAACAGTTCCTAGAGCGCATAACACCGAAGCAGACGACCTGGCTAAGCTGGTTGCGGCCACCACAAGCCTAAATAAAGAGAGCATCATCACTCTCCTCTAATCGGCAATCGATCACACATAGGTACTCTCCTTAAATTTAACCTAGGACTGGCGCAACCAATTTCTATCATATTTACAGGACGAAACCCTGCCGCCCGACAAGAAGGAGGCAAAAAAGCTCTGCATGCAGGCGGCAAGATACTGCTTTATAAATAACAAACTCCACAAGAGGACTTTTGGTGGACCCCTAGCCAAATTCCTAGGCCCCAAGAAAATAATGCCAAACTAGAGGAACTACACAAAGGCCATTGTGGCGCCCATACGGGCAATCGAGCACTCGTACATTGCCTAGTACGAGCCGGGTATTACTGGCCTACTATGAAAAAAGATGCCGCAGAGTACATCCGCCAATGTGAAATATGTCAAAAGTTCGCCCCCATGATACACCAACCAGGAGAACCCCTCCATTCGGTTACTTTGCCTTGGCCCTTCATCAAATGGGGAATGGATATAATATGACCGCTACTCGTCGGACGAGGAAAGGTATGCTTTTTATTAGTTTTAGCTGACTATTTCTCCAAGTAGGTAGAAGCAGGTGCTTACACCCAAATTCGCGAGCAAGAGGTCATCGTCTTAATCTGGAAGAACATCATCTGCCATTTTGACATCCCCAAAGAAATCACTTGTGACAATGGGCTACAGTTCATCGGTCAGAAAATGACCGATTTCTTTGACAAATGGCACATCAAAAGAATACTCTCAACGCCATATCATCCTGCCGCCAACGGCCAGTCAGAGTCGTCCAACAAAATCATATTGAATATATTAAGAAGAAGCTCGAAGATGCCAAAGGACTATGGTCCGAGCTGCTATGGGCACACAGAACCATCCCCAAGTCGTCCATGGGAGAAACGCCTTACTCACTAGTCTACGGAATTGATGCCATCATACCAGTTGAAGTAGGCGAGCAGAGTCTAAGGTACTCACACACAAGCGGAGCAGAGAATGATGTGAATCGACTACAAGACCTCGATGAAGCCGAAGAAAGAAGAGAAATGGCCCATATTAGGCTGGTAGCCCAAAAACAGCAAATCGAAAGATACTACAACAAGAAAGCAAAAATCCGACCACTCAGAGTAGGAGACTACATACTAAAAGCCAAGACACTACATCCAAAGACCCCAGCGAAGGAAAATTGGGAAGCAATTGGGATAGACCTTACAAAATCATCGCAACAGCAGATAAAGGCTCATTTCGACTAGAAACCATGGAAGGAAAAACACTACAAAACAACCGGAACATCTCTCACCTCAAGTATTTCCATTTCTAAAGAGTATCCCCCGAGTCGTAATCTTTTTCCCTCATCCGAGTTTTGTCCCAATCGGATTTTCTCGGAGAGGTTTTTAATGAGGCAATGAAGGAGAAGCTCGGAAATGCTTACGAGGCTGATCTGACATGCTAGCCATTCTGCTAATCAGCACAACAGGCGTATCACAGAGACTAAGGCTACGGCTATCTCCAATGTATGAAAGGCTACGACCATCTCCAATGTATGAAAGGCTACGGCCATCTCCAATGCATGAAAGGCTACGACCATCTCCAATGTATGAAAGGCTATGGCCATTTCCAATGTATGAAAGGTTACGGCCATCTCCAATGTATGAAAGGCTACGGCCATCTCCAATGTATGAAAGGCTACGGCCATCTCTAATGCATGAAAGGCTACGGCCATCTCCAATGTATGAAAGGATAAGGCCATCCACATCGTACAAAGAGGCTACGACCATCTATAACCCATAAAAGGCTAAGGCCATCCACAACCTACAAAGAGGCTACAACCATCTATAACACATAAAAGGCTAAGGCCATCCACAACATATAAAGAGGCTACGACCATCTATAACGCATAAAAAGGCTAAGGCCATCCATAGCGTACAAAGAGGCTACGACCATCTATAACGCATAAAAGGCTAAGGCCATCCACAGCGTACAAAGAGGCTACGACCATCTATAACACATAAAAGGCTAAGGCCATCCACATCGTACAAAGAGGATACGACCATCTATAGCGCATAAAAGGCTAAGGCCACCCACAACGTACAAAGAGGCTGCTGTAACGACCCGGCCCGTCGTTACGGGAATTACCACCCCGTTACCTTGCATTTACATATATTATGCTTTTAAAACAGTATTAGAGTATATCGGGTGAGTTAGGAGTGATTCGGATTGAAAATGAAACAAATAGCATGTTTGAAGAAAGCTTGAATATGAAAAGTCAACCAAGAGTTGACTATTGAGTTAGAGTACTCGGAATCGGATTCTGATGATTCGGATAGTTCCGGGAGGTGATTTGTGACTTAGGGGAGCGATCGGAATTGAATTTGGAGGCCCGGTGTAGAAATAGGCTTGAATTGGCTAAGGTTGAATTTTGGCGAAATCCGAACGGTAGGTGATATTTTGATCCGGGAGTCGGAATGGAATTCCGACAGTTGCAGTAGCTTCGTTAGGTGATTTTGGATGTGCCTGCAAAATTTCAGGTCATTCGGACGTCGTTTGGTCGGGTTTTTGATTGAATGTGCAATTTGGAATGTTTTAAGGAATTTAGGCTTGAATTCGATGCGAATTATGGGTTTTAATGTTGTTAGACGTGTTTTGAGGATTTGAGCAAGTTCGAATAAGGTATTAAGATGTGTTGGTGTGTTTGGATGAGGTCCCGGGGGCCTCGGGGTGTTTTCGGATGGTTAAACGGAAGAGAATCAAGGAAATTGCAGGTTGAAGAGTCTGGTTCTGTCATTTTCGCTCCTGCGGAATTTTGGTCGCAGGAGCGAGTCCGCAGAAGCGGATATGGGAGCGCAGGAGCGGGTGTTTCGCAGAAGCGGACGCCTTTCCGCTGAAGCGGGGTCGCCGGTGCGACCCAATGATCGCAGAAGCGGACGAGGGCAATTGGGGCATGGTCCGCAGAAGCGGACGTTTCTCCGCTTGGGCGATACCGCAGAAGCGGTCAGGGACGCGCAGAGGCGGATTTTTCCGCAGAAGCGGAAGCTTCTTCGCAGAAGCGGGACCGCTTAAGCGGCCCTTGGTTCGCAGAAGCGGAAGTGGCCGGCTAGGCCTGGAACCGCAGAAGCGACCCTTTGGTCGCAGATACGGAAGCATAGAAGCGGAAAATGTTCCGCAGAAGCGAAAATCGCTGTAAGTAAGTGTATGAGAAGTTAGAAAAATTTCAGAAACATTTTAACATTTGGGGGTCTCGGCTTAAGGGCGATTTTGGGCGATTTTGAGGAGGAAATCAAGGGAAATCATCAGGTAATCAACTATGAACTCGTATTATGATTATTATTGATAATATCATGCAATTATATCATGAAAATGGAAGAATTTGGGGTAATTATGGAGGATTTAGCCCTAGTCTTGGACTTTAGAAAATCAAGGTTTTGAACGGGCAAATGGAGTCCGATTTTGGTAAAATTGATATGCTTAGACTCGTATTGAGACGAGGGTTCCGGAAATGTGAATTTCGTAAATTTTCGGAATGTGGGCCCGGGGCTCGGGTTTTGACAACTTTGGGAATTTTGATGTAAATTGAGTTGTATTGATTGGGTGTCGTCCCATTGGCCTAATTTGTTGTATTTCTACTGTATTTGATCGGATTCTACGCGTGCGGAGCTTGATTCTCGTGGCAAGGGCATTGCGGAGTAGTCGTCGCGCCGTATTGAGGTGAGTAATAGATGTGGGTGATGACGAGCGGGTTCGAAACCCCGGTATACCACTTTGTGACGCTGTATAGCGGCGAGACACGCACACTCTTGAGAGTGCGGGGTCGATCATGAATTGGAGACTATATATTAGTCCAACCTGTTGATACTGTATTATTGGCTATTCTAGAGCCGTCGAACCTCCTTCTCGGAGGGTTGCATATATATATTGTGATAATGGCTACTCTTGAGCCGAGGAACCCCCTTCTTGGGCGGTTGATTATACATGTGGGCCGTGAGCCGGTTATTGGATCCCGCGAGGATCGTTATCATTGTCTTATCACATAGACATGCTAGTTTACTACTAGTCCGCGACTATTTTTGTTATTATGCTAATTCCAACCTCTGGAACTTGATATTACTGTTTTCCAATCGAAAAATGATAAAAGAGTTTTCAAAAACTACTTTTGAGTATGCGAGGCTGTATCCGCATATTAGGCGACTAGTAGTGGATCGGGCCGCACGCCGCAACGAAGATATATGTTGGATCGGACCGCACGCCGCAGGTGATATCTCTATGAGATGTGCTTGGGCTGTAGGAGCCCCTCCGAGTCCGAACCCCCACAGTGAGCACGGGTACCCAAAATTGGAGTCGGCTATGCGCCGTAGCGGTCATATCATGCATTGCATTGCATTTAGCTACATCCGCTAGCCGTTATGCTATTTATTGGTATTTGTTGGAACAGTTACAGTGAAGATTGATTCTATGACGGGTAGCTGATTATAGCTTTACATAGTGCTTTATTGCGGATTTCTTATCTCTACGTTGTCTTACCCTTGTTTATTACCACCGAGTCCGGCGATACTCATTTTACTCCCCGCACCTTGTGTGCGGATCCGGGTACCTCTCAGCGAGTGATCCGGTGGCTGTGCGAGGCGACGTTTGTGGATATTCGAGGTAGGTGCAGAGTCCGCAGGACCCGATATTCCTTCCTACCGTCTTTTGATTTTGTATTGACATTTCTTTCCGCACTCGGTATTCTTGTAAACCTTTTATACTCATGTTCAGTAGAGGCTCACGACTCTTGACCCTTGGTCTATGGGAGTTGAGGTATTATGGGACTTGGTTCCCTCCTGTTTTCGTTAATTGCATCGCTATTACTTCGTGATTTAATTTGCCTAAATGGGTTAAGGAGAGCTTCTAGCTCCGTTATTGTTATTAATTGGTCAGGCTGGCTTAGCAATATGCTGGGCGCCATCACGACCGGATTTGGGGTCGTGACAAGTTGGTATCAAAGCCTAGGTTTACTAGGCCTCATGAGTCTTGAGCCGGTTAGTAGAGTCTTGTGGATCGGTACGGGGACGCCTGTACTTATCCTCGGGAGGCTGCGAACCTTTAGGAAACACTTCACTTTTCTTGAACTCTGTCGTGCGATCTTGTTGTTCCGAGAACTGAACTTCTATATTCTATTCTCTCGCAGATGGCGAGAACGCGAGCATCGGGACGAGGTGGACGACCTCCATTGCCACCTGTTAGAGGCCGTGGGCGCGGTCGTGCTAGAGTTAGAGGTAGGGCGGCCGAGGCGGTGCCAGCCGACCCGCCCGTTGTACCGGCTCGCGAGCGGCCCCGGTGGTCGAAGCTCCAGCGGTCCCGGTTCGGGGCCGGACTATATCTATTGCTATTCCCGGCCTTCGGAAACTCTTGCCCGGATATTATCGGTGTGTTCCGGTTTGGCTCGGGTAGTTTCGGCTACCGCCACCGTAGCGACATCTCAGACAGGGGGGTGGTCATTGGACCCTCGCAGCTCGCACACCGATCCGGTTGTTCGGGGACTTCGGACGCCAGGAGGTCGTCCCCGCTCGGTGGTTGCACCGGTTATTCCTCCGACTGCACCAGGCCCCGGCTCCAGAGCATATGGTTCGAGGTTATGCCCGAGGACGAGCGGCGTCGTCTCGAGAGGTTTGGTAGACTTCGACCACCCCATTTCGGTGGCGTTGAGGGCGAGGATGCCCGGGGTTTCTTGGATAAATGTCAGAAGATGCTGCGTACGGCTGGTATTCTCGAGTCCAGCGGAGTTTCATTTACTACATTTCAGTTCACCGGTCCCGCATTTGATTGGTGGGAGGAGTTTGAGAGGCGTAGGCCTGCTAGAGCAGCACCTCTCACATGGCAGCAGTTCTCTACTCTCTTCCTAGAGAAATATGTACCTCAGTCTCGTCGTGAGGAGCTACGTCGCCATTTCGAGTGGTTGATTCAGGGCGACATGTCTGTGACCCAGTATGAGCTCAGATTCACACAGCTGGCTAGGCATGCCACATGGATGATCCCTAATGATAGGGAGAGGATCGGGAGGTTCATTGATGGCCTCAACTACTCTATCCGTATTCTTATGACCAGCGAGCGAGTTCTATCATCATCATTTGAGCAGGGTAGCCGATATGGCACGCTCCATTGAGGCGGATCGTCGCCGAGAGAGAGGAGCGGGAGGCCGAGAGGCCTCGTGGTTCCGGCGGCTTCGGTGGTGCTCCATCTAGAGGGCATTCCCGGCGGAGCACAGGTCGCTCATCTAGACCTTCTCATTCGGGCCGCCCGGAGCAGAGCGGAGGTTCTGCATGGTCGTGGTCGACGGGGTTTCGGCGAGGGTCGGTCATCGCTCGGTGCCCTCCCGGCCCCGAGTGCAGACACTACTTCTCCGGCACACGTGTGCATGTTATGAGTGTGGTGAGTTTGGCCATACGAGGAGACATTGCCCTCGTCTACGTAGGGGCAGGACTCGGCAGAGGGATCGGCCCTCCTCTTCAGCACCATCTCAGCCTAGTAGAGGTGGAGGTCGGTCTTTTCGTGGTCGCCCCGTGGGCGAGGAGAGATCCGGTGGAGGTCAGGCACGGTTCTATGCACTTCCTGACGGGCGTGATGCGGTTGCCTCCGATGCTGTGATTACGGGTATCATTTCTGTCTGTCACAGAGATGCCTCTGTTCTATTTGATCCGGGGTCCACATATTCTTACGTGTCCTCTTATTTTGCACATCATTTGGGTGCGACTCGTGGTATTCTTGATTTACCTGTTCATGTATCCACCCCAGTGGGTGATACGATTGTTGTGGATCATGTCTATAGATCCTGTGTTATATCTATTGGGGGTCTGGAGACCCAGGCAGATTTGTTATTGTTGGGGATGGTGGACTTTGATGTTATATTGGGTATGGACTGGTTGTCTCCGTACCATGCTATATTGGACTCTCATGCTAAGACAGTTACGTTGGCCATTCCTGGTATTTCTCAGATTGAGTGGCGGGGTTCGACCGATTTCGTCCCTAGCCGTGTTATTTCGTTCTTAAAGGCTCAGAAGATGGTTGAAAAAGGGTGTTTATCGTACTTAGCTTTTGTGAGAGATGTGGGAGCCGAATCTCCTAGCATTGATTCTGTACCTGTTGTGAGGGATTTCCCAGATGTATTCCCCTCAGACCTGCCGGGCATGCCGCCGGACAGGGATATTGATTTTGGTATCGATTTGGTGCCAGGTACTCAGCCTATTTCTATTCCTCCGTATCGGATGGCACCGACTGAGTTGAAGGAATTGAAGGAGCAGCTCCAGGAACTCCTAGATAAGGGGTTCATTCGGCCGAGTGTGTCGCCGTGGGGTGCACCGATCCTGTTTGTTAAGAAGAAGGACGGATCTATGAGGATGTGTATTGACTATAGGCAGCTAAACAAAGCAACAGTGAAGAATAAGTATCCTCTGCCTCGTATTGATGATTTGTTTGATCAGCTCCCGGGAGCTAGGGTGTTCTCGAAGATTGATCTTCGTTCAGGCTACCATCAGCTGAAAGATTAGAGAGTCTGACATTATGAAGACTGCATTCAGGACCCGATATGGTCATTATGAGTTCCTTGTGATGTCGTTTGGGCCGACCAACGCCCCAGCAGCATTTATGCATCTGATGAACAGTGTATTCAAGCCGTATCTTGATTCATTTGTGAATCGTATTCATTGATGACATACTTGTCTACTCTCGTAGCCGGGAGGAGCATGCTCGGCACTTGAGTGTTGTGTTGCAGAGATTGAGAGAGGAGAAGGCTGTATGCCAAGTTCTCCAAATGTGAGTTCTGGCTCGAGTCCGTGGCATTCTTAGGGCACGTGGTGTCCTGTGATGGTATTCGGGTAGATCCGAGGAAGGTCGAGGCAGTGCAGAGTTGGCCCGGACCGACCTCAGTTACTGAGATCCGTAGCTTTCTGGGATTGGCAGGGTATTATCGCCGATTCGTTCAGGGATTCTCTTCTATTGCTTCACCCTTGACTAGATTGACTCGGAAGGGTGTTCCTTTCTTATGGTCCGAGGAGTGCGAGGAGAGCTTTCGGAAGCTCAAGACAGCACTGACCACAGCACCAGTCTTGATTCTACCGACAACGTCAAATTCTTATACTGTATATTGTGATGCCTCAGGGGTTGGCATTGGTTGTGTGTTAATGCAGGAGGGTAGGGTCATTGCTTATGCTTCTCGTCAGTTGAAGCCCCACGAGAAGAACTACCCTGTTCATGATTTGGAGTTAGCTGCTATTGTTCATGCCTTGAAGATTTGGAGGCATTATCTATATGGTGTATCTTGTGATGTATATACAGACCACCGCAGCCTTCAGCATTTGTTTAAGCAAAAAGATCTAAATTTGAGGCAACGGAGATGGCTTGAATTGCTTAAAGACTATGATATTACTATCTTGTATCATCCTGGGAAAGCCAATGTAGTGGCTGATGCATTGAGCCGGAAGGCTATTAGTATGGGCAGCTTGGCGTATATTCCAGTTGGGGAGAGACCCCTAGTAGTTGATGTTCAGGCGTTAGCTAATCAGATGGTGAGACTGGATATTTCTGAGCCAAGTCGGGTGGTGGCTTGTGTAGTAGCTCGTTCTTCTTTATATGATCGTATCCGAGAGCGCCGGTATGATGATCCACACTTACTTGTCCTTAAGGACAGAGTTCAGCATGATGATGCCAGAGATGTCACTATTGATAGTGATGGTGTGTTGCGGATGCAGGGCCGGATATGCGTGCCCAATGTTGACGGCCTTCGTGAATTGATATTGGAGAAAGCCCATAGCTCGCGGTATTCTATTCATCCAGGAGCCGCGAAGATGTACCAGGATTTGAAGCAGCATTACTGGTGGAGAAAGATGAAGAAAGATATTGTGAGCCATGTGGCTCGGTGTCTAAACTGTCAGCAGGTCAAGTATGAGCATCAGAGACCTGGTGGTGTATTCCAGCGTATTGATATTCCGGAGTGGAAGTGGGAAAGAATAACTATGGACTTTGTTAGTGGACTCCCTCGGACGGCGAGGAAGTTTGATTCAGTTTGGGTGATTGTGGATAGACTGACTAAGTCAGCTCACTTCATCCCAGTGTGTACTACCTATACCTCAGAGCGGTTGGCAGAGATATTCATCCGTGAGATAGTGAGATTGCATGGAGTTCCTATTTCCATTATATCGGACAGAGGTACCCAGTTCACATCTCAGTTCTGGAGGACATTTCAGCGAGAGTTGGGTTCACAGGTAGAGTTGAGCACAGCATTTCATCCACAGACGGATGGGCAGTCTGAGCGTACTATTCGGATATTGGAGGACATGTTGCGTGCTTGTGTCATTGATTTTGGTGGTTCATGGGCTGATTATTTGCCTTTGGCGGAGTTTGCTTATAATAATAGCTATCGGTCCAGCATTCAGATGGCGCCGTATGAAGCTTTATATGGGAGGCGGTGTAGGTCTCCGGTTGGTTGGTTCGAGCCCGGCGAGGCTAGGTTGTTAGGGACGGAGTTAGTCCAAGATGCCTTAGATAAGGTGAAGGTGATTCAGGAGAGACTTCGCACAGCTCAGTCGCGTCAGAAGAGTTATGCGGACCGGAAGGTCCGAGATGTGTCTTATTCAGTAGGTGAGAAGGTGTTGCTGAAGGTTTCGCCTATGAAGGGTGTTATGAGGTTTGGAAAGAAAGGGAAGTTGAGCCCAAGGTTTATTGGACCTTTTGAGGTGCTTAGGAAAGTTGGGGAGGTGGCTTATATGCTTGCTTTGCCACCCGGTTTGTCGGGAGTTCACCCGGTGTTCCATGTATCTATGCTCCGGAAGTATGTCGGAGACCCGTCTCATGTGTTGGACTTCAGCACGATACAGCTAGATGAGGATTTGACTTATGATGTGGAACCGGTAGCCATTTTGGGTCGACAGGTTCGTAAGCTGAGATCTAAGGATATAGCTTCAGTGAAAGTGCAGTGGAGAGGTCGTCCTGTGGAGGAAGCAACTTGGGAGACCGAGCAGGAGATGCGAAGTAGATATCCACACTTGTTTGATACTCCAGGTATGTTTCTTAACCCGCTCGCGGACGAGCGTTTGTTTAAGTTGGGGAGAATGTAACGACCCGGCCCGTCGTTACGGGAATTACCACCCCGTTACCTTGCATTTACATATATTATGCTTTTAAAACAGTATTAGAGTATATCGGGTGAGTTAGGAGTGATTCGGATTGAAAATGAAACAAATAGCATGTTTGAAGAAAGCTTGAATATGAAAAGTCAACCAAGAGTTGACTATTGAGTTACAGTACTCGGAATCGGATTCTGATGATTCGGATAGTTCCGGGAGGTGATTTGTGACTTAGTGGAGCGATCGGAATTGAATTTGGAGGCCCGGTGTAGAAATAGGCTTGAATTGGCTAAGGTTGAATTTTGGCGAAATCCGAACGGTAGGTGATATTTTGATCCGGGAGTCGGAATGGAATTCCGACAGTTGCAGTAGCTTCGTTAGGTGATTTTGGATGTGCCTGCAAAATTTCAGGTCATTCGGACGTCGTTTGGTCGGGTTTTTGATTGAATGTGCAATTTGGAATGTTTTAAGGAATTTAGGCTTGAATTCGATGCGAATTATGGGTTTTAATGTTGTTAGACGTGTTTTGAGGATTTGAGCAAGTTCGAATAAGGTATTAAGATGTGTTGGTGTGTTTGGATGAGGTCCCGGGGGCCTCGGGGTGTTTTCGGATGGTTAAACGGAAGAGAATCAAGGAAATTGCAGGTTGAAGAGTCTGGTTCTGTCATTTTCGCTCCTGCGGAATTTTGGTCGCAGGAGCGAGTCCGCAGAAGCGGATATGGGAGCGCAGGAGCGGGTGTTTCGCAGAAGCGGACGCCTTTCCGCTGAAGCGGGGTCGCCGGTGCGACCCAATGATCGCAGAAGCGGACGAGGGCAATTGGGGCATGGTCCGCAGAAGCGGACGTTTCTCCGCTTGGGCGATACCGCAGAAGCGGTCAGGGACGCGCGGAGGCGGATTTTTCCGCGAGGCGGAAGCTCTTCGCGAAGCGGGACCGCTTGGCGGCCCTTGGTTCGCGTAGCGGAAGTGGCCGGCTAGGCCTGGAACCGCGAAGCGACCCTTTGGTCGCGGATACGGAAGCATAGAAGCGGAAAATGTTCCGCAGAAGCGAAAATCGCTGTAAGTAAGTGTATCCGAAGTTAGAAAAATTTCAGAAACATTTTAACATTTGGGGGTCTCGGCTTAAGGGCGATTTTGGGCGATTTTGAGGAGGAAATCAAGGGAAATCATCGGGTAATCAACTATGAACTCGTATTATGATTATTATTGATAATATCATGCAATTATATCATGAAAATGGAAGAATTTGGGGTAATTATGGAGGATTTAGCCCTAGTCTTGGACTTTAGAAAATCAAGGTTTTGAACGGGCAAATGGAGTCCGATTTTGGTAAAATTGATATGCTTAGACTCGTATTGAGACGAGGGTTCCGGAAATGTGAATTTCGTAAATTTTCGGAATGTGGGCCCGGGGCTCGGGTTTTGACAACTTTGGGAATTTTGATGTAAATTGAGTTGTATTGATTGGGTGTCGTCCCATTGGCCTAATTTGTTGTATTTCTACCGTATTTGATCAGATTCTACGCGTGCGGAGCTTGATTCTCGTGGCAAGGGCATTGCGGAATAGTCGTCGCGCTGTATTGAGGTGAGTAATAGATGTGGGTGATGACCAGCGGGTTCGAAACCCCGGTATACCACTTTGTGACGCTGTATAGCGGCGAGACACGCACACTCTTGAGAGTGCGGGGTCGATCATGAACTGGAGACTACATATTAGTCCAACCTGTTGATATCTGTATTATTGGCTATTCTAGAGCCGTCGAACCTCCTTCTCGGATGGTTGCATATATATATTGTGATAATGGCTACTCTTGAGCCGAGGAACCCCCTTCTTGGGCGGTTGATTATACATGTGGGCCGTGAGCCAGTTATTGGATCCCGCGAGGATCGTTATCATTGTCTTATCACATAGACATGCTAGTTTACTACTAGTCCGCGGCTATTTTTGTTATTATGCTAATTCCAATCTCTGGAACTTGATATTACTGTTTTCCAACTGAAAAATGATAAAAGAGTTTTCAAAAACTACTTTTGAGCTTGCGAGGCTGTATCTGCATATTAGCTGACTAGTAGTGGATCGGGCTGCACGCCGCAGCGAGATATATGTTGGATCGGACTGCACGCCGCAGGAAATCTCTATGAGATGTGCTTGGGCTGTAGGAGCCCCTCCGGAGTCTGAACCCCCACAGTGAGCACGGGTACCCAAAATTGGAGTCGGGCTACGCGCCGTAGCGGTCATATCATGCATTGCATTGCATTTAGCTACATCTGCTAGGGTGTTATGCTATTTATTGGTATTTGTTGGAACAGGTACAGTGAAGATTGATTCTATGACAGGGTAGCCGATTATAGCTTTACATAGTGCTTTATTGCGGATTTCTTATCTGCGTTGTCTTACCCTTGTTTATTACCACTGAGTCTGGCAGTACTCATTTTACTCCCCGCACCTTGTGTGCAGATCCAGGTACCTCTCAGCAGTGATCCAGTAGCTGTGCGAGGCGACGTTTGTGGATATTCGAGGTAGCTGCAGAGTCCGCAGGACCCGATATTCCTTCCTACTGTCTTTTGATTTTGTATTGACATTTCTTTCCGCACTTGGTATTCTTGTAAACCTTTTATACTCATGTTCAGTAGAGGCTCATGACTCTTGACCCTTGGTCTATGGGAGTTGAGGTATTATGGGACTTGGTTCCCTGTTTTCGTTAATTGCATCGCTATTACTTCGTGATTTAATTTGCCTAAATGGGTTAAGGAGAGCTTCTAGCTCCGTTATTGTTATTAATTGGTCAGGCTGGCTTAGCAATGTGCTGGGCGCCATCACGACCGGATTTGGGGTCGTGACAGCTGCGGTCATCCATAACGCGTAAAAGGATAAGGCTAATACTAGAGCGACTGACATAATTCGACCAACCCGACACGATCGGAACCAAGGGAAAGGTAACAGACGCCCTAAAGCAAACAAAAGGATAAGGCCAGAGTCGACTCAGCCTAATCATGACAAATTAACTGGACAAAAATCGACACTACACAACAAGTACGCAAAATAAAAAGTTGGAAAGAAGACATGAAAGCAAAAATATATATGTACGATTTCCATTTACTCCAAAAATTAGATGTACGATCATGTACAATAATCATGTCCCTCCGACTGCAAAATCAAAACAAAAATACCGCCTAATTACCACCATGTTCATCGCCACCACCATGGTCGCCACCACCTCCCGGTTCACCAGCTGGTCCGTCACTACACTCATCGCCACCCTCAGCCCGGAACAACAAAGAAATCCAAGACCCCGTGTCCAATTGATTCATGTCCGCAAAAGTATATCCTATCGGGCTCAGAATTAGGGTGATACCCGCAAGCTTCCCGGGAGACTCTAACCAAACGACTCTGATCCTCGACTTCCATCTCAGTAGCCCTGCCAATGGCCCGCAACTCTTCAAAAATTTTCTGCCTAGCCTCGGCGTACACCCACATGTCATGCGCCTTGCGGGACACATCGTCGGCAGATCTGGCCGCTGTCACCTGCTGAAGAGTGTCAACTTCAGCTGTTTTGGCCCTGAGCTCGGCAGTTAAGGCATTAACTTTGGCACACAATTCAGCAACCTCCGCCATTGCCCCACGGCCGATCTCCAACTCCTCCTCCTTCAGTCGAAGAAGATTCTCCAGCTCAGTATTCTGAGCCACACCAACCATTAAATCTGCATCCACCTGCTCGAATTGAGCCATACGCTCTTGCACTTGAGTCTCTGCCTGCTCCAAACCCTCGCGAAACATGCGAAACATGCGAAACTGTGGGTCCCGGGCATAGAGATCTGCCAATGTTTTGTGCTTGTTTTGGACCTCCCTGTATTTCCTTATCGCCCTCCTAAGAGTGGCATTCCTTCTCTGATCACGTCGGCCCCTCTCTACTTCTAAAATGAGGGTTTGAAAAATAGAACACAACCTAAGTCATAGCAAGCCTAAAGGCCTATAGTAAAATAACAAGAAATAACGATAGAGCTTACCTGTAAAGCTGCGCCGACGACTCGGCGGGATAAGTCCATCTTGCTGACATCTTTCAAGGTCTCAGTCTCAGCAACCGCGCACAGTAAGGTCATGTCCGCTGACGTGGGAGCTCGCCCGGAATCCATTCCTTCCCGCCAACAGCCGCTTCGGTGACGACCGGTATATCTCTTCCTTCAACTTGTAGGGAAACAGTATCAACTACGACCTCCCTCAGAAGGGACGCCTTCTGCGTGCGAATAACATCGCCCATAGAGACCGGCCTCGACTCAGGACAGCGGATAACCGCTCTCTTGCGCTCCATGGCTATACCTTTGCCAAGAAGCAGTCGGTGCCTTTTCCGTTCCGGCGGCTCGTCGCCTTCGAAAGCCTCCTCTTCGTCAGGAGGAGATGAAGGAGAAGAGGTCTCCTCATTCACATGTTTGACTACCGACTCAACTACGGGCCGAGTAGCCTCAGGAAAGTCCTTGATAGAGGGCTCCCAAATCGTATCCTCGCCCTCCGAATGAGCGACGTCAGAAATATCTTCACTAGATGCCTCCACGACCGCACGCTCGCCATCAAGCTGAGTAACCTCAGGAACGTCCCTATCTAAATGCTCCTGAACTACGTGCTCAGAGTCGGATTCCACCAATGAGGAAGATACAGCGTGACGTCCTCTCCTCCTTCGTGGGAAACTCCAGGCTTCCAAAACATTAACCAAAAAATGGCATGTTAGGTGGCAACGCCAGAAAATAAAATCGCCAAACCAAAAGTTTATGCAATACCTGGAAGACCGTACTTCGTGGTAAACGCCGCCCACGTCCTGCACTCTTCCGCGAGTGGGATCATTCTCCCCACCCACTCCCTTATATCTGGCACGCATCGGGGCGTGGAAGCCCTGGCTGCAAAGATAGAAAAACAAGAAAGGGCACAAAGATTGAACAGGCGTAAGAAACTGAAAGCGTTGAGTGCATGAAATGACACTTAAGTTCAGGATTCCACACTTC